>SCLG01000294.1:170052-194236 GCA_004367875.1 Oikopleura albicans | reverse complement strand
CTTATATAACACACAGGATGCGCCTTTAACCGACCAAAAAGTTTGGCCCAAACGTGGCCGGCGAATCCTGTGTATTCCGTTCCGTACACGTTATTTATCTCAAATTAGGCGCGATGTCTCTATGAGGCTCCAACGCATTTTAAAAGCAACCGATGAAAAATAGTGCGTTTTCATTGATATAAATGATTGGTTCAGCTTTAGTGTACAATTCACCAAATTTATACCGTTTGAGCGCTCTGAGACTGTCATGGGCCATGCAAGTTTTTGGCCAAGGAGCGCGATACTCATGCATACGCAACATGATTAACCACTCATTCGGTATTTTACCATAAAATGATTGTTTCATTTTAAAGCCGTCCAGACTTTCAATAACTTTACAATGTCGGCAAGTCGACATAACATGTAAGTTATCAAAATTTACAACCTTGATAATGAGCAGAGTCTGTTTTGGAAAAATTAGCTAGAAATGGACATTAAAAATGGGTCAACACACATTTGTGGGTGATTCTCTGGAAATGCACCTATCCTATAATCTTTAAAATGTGGTCAAAATGAAGCCAGAACTGTAAATACAGTATAAATACAGAACTGAAAATACTCGGTTAATACTTTTACCGCTTAACTATGCGGCTTTGTTCTAACATACAAAATCAAATGTTTTTGTAAAAACTAAAATATGTAGAAAAACATTCAAATGATCAATATTGATGTACTTGCCATGTGTAGTACATTCAAAATTTAAATAAGACTTATTTTTCATCGTCGTAATTATTTTTCAATTTGCGAAAAACAGGGCCCAAAAGTGAAAATTAGTAAGCATACTAGACCATTATAAAAACGCATATTGAAATCCTTATATTTATGCCTAAAATGAGATAAAAAAAAATTAGGATACTTGTTGTATTCAGTACAACCTTTATTTATATACAGTTGATGTGGTAACGAAGTGACACATTCGTTTCCGATTTTTTGTCAAAAAATGTCACTTCGTTCCGTCACCATTGCCCAAAAAACTCCGAAAAGTGTCAATTCGTTCCCTCACTGTCACTTTGTTACCTGTCACTTCGTTGCCATATCAACTGTAATGGAAAGTATTAAATAGCTAAAAATCCGCCTAACAAAAAACTCCAAATGGGCAAATTGAAGTTTTTCTTTATAATTTTTGAACTACTAAAATGAAACTAATGAATTTGGCTCATCGGTGGCGACAGAGTTAACATATTCATACTGTCCTCCATCCGTAAAAAAACGCCAAAAAATACCAATTTCTTGTGGTACTGTCTGTTTTATTGAAAACGTAATTGCGTTTATTTCGTTTTCACACCTTAGCCAATGGAACGCATAATTTGCCTTAGTTTTCCTACCACTATGTTAGGAAAGCCATTTTCAATACGTTATCGGAAAAACAGACAGTAACTATTATACACTCTTATAATAATTGAATTAGCTGGCTATCAACAACTATTAAGCGTTAAGACGAGCAATCAGTATATTAGCCCAAACGCTGGCAGCTCTGAAACGAGTCCTTTTAGCACTGTTTCACGAAATTTCACCTAATATTCTGGACCGTCAAATATTAGGCATTTTAATAAACGTTTGCATATAACTAACAGATAGCATCAGTGTCAAAATAACAAAAAATAGGGGATATTAAAAAAAAATAGGCAACGGCAGCGGCGTAATTTTCAACACAATGCGTCAATCTTGGCACTTATTGAGGCTTGATATGATTGGTGAATGCGATTTAAAAAGTCTGTATCTTCTTCCAGTAGTCGTATCAGCGTCGTTTTTAACAATTCTTTATTAATGGACGGCGTAGGTGCTTCATTGGACAGTTTTCGGAGCTCACTTTTTCGTGCAAGGCCATTGGTTGACGAAAAACTGTTACGAGTTGAGCTGTTTGAAGCAAATGCGGCGGGCTAAATATACACCCGTATTTTTTTTTTAATTTCAAGACAGGGTGGGTACCGCTGCGGCGTTTAAGTGTCTTTAAAAAAATTAGCCCCATAAGCACAAATAGCCATAATGTACAAATAGTCATAAGATTCGGCTGATTCAACTTTCTTCAGATATTTTTATTCGTATCATACCCGGTATACTCGGCGTTTTACATGAATTTCCGCTATCTTTTCTCCTGCATCTTCTAGATGGCGATATTCGAGTTTTTGACGTGCGAGTTTTTTTGGCTATTTAGTAGAAAATACTAAAGAAAAAACGGCGGAAATTGATGTAAAACGCTGAGTATTATTCAATCTGTACGAATGTACAAATTCAAACGGTATTTGCGAAAAGGTTAACATTTTTCAAGTTAAGATTGGTAGCCGATAAACATTTTCTATCTTACCGAAAGCAATTCCGCATTATTTCTCTGCGACGCGCCAAACAAATTACGGGAAATCGTTTTGGCAATTTTATCGGAGGGGCGTCCGATTGGACTTTGCATGAGTCCCTTGTGGTTAAGGCAAGTATCACTCGAGCCGGCCTCTTCTAGAGAATCGAGAATTGCGAATGAGTTGGGATTATTGATCGATTCCGAGTCCGATTTTCGTGGTTGCGGCTGGGGTCGGTTATTTTTCAGATTTACATTTGTTCTCATTATACACGTCTCTATAGTCTAGTTCGCTTTTCTCGAAACTTTAATACGGGTCTTAGGTGTTTGTTCAGGTCACAGCTAAAAACCTTTAAAATGACTGAAATTACGTTTTATCCAGCACTTTTAAAACCATATGTTTGGAGCAAAATACATGATGAATACAAAACGCCTAATAGGTTTCAATTTTCCGACAAAGTTCAAAGTGATGTGATCATATCCGACAGACCTCATGACTCATGGACCATGAGTCATGGCCTTATTCGCTGAAAAACTTTTGGCCCAAAAGTGGCCGGTTAGCAAATTGCGAAATAATGCCCGGTTGACTGCGCAATCAAAAAGACCAACTTTCCGAAATAAATATAAAGAGCTGAAGAAATAATTTTTCGAAATAAAACATTTTTTCGATGCAAGGTCTGACCGAATTTAAAATCCGTAGACCTGAAAATTAACCGACCTGAACGGCTACAGTGCCCGGTGGCGGCGTTTCTAACATGGTCACGTTCTTCAACTCATAAGCTAACGTCTCGGGCAGACTAGTTGGTTGAAACGTTTTTGATGCATTCAGGAGCCGATCATCAGACGATTCCGAACTTGATAGAATTGCTCTAAAATAAGATATTGAATTATGAATCTACTATTCAACATGCTATGTAACCCCTAGGGTGTCATATGAGACTTCTTGATCCTGAAAATCCTCCCCACAAAAGAACATTTGATCAATTTGGAAAAAAAAATCATGGCCGGATGTTCGAGCGGCATAGTTTTATTTTTTGCAAGTTCAAATTTCTTGCCCTTATTAGATTTAGCGGTTATATAATATTTTATAAGTGCTACAATATATAATATTATATATATTATATACCTATCGGATTCAGGCCACGGAGGCTTATTATTCTGATTGAGACCGATAATATTTCGAAGTGCAAGTGTTTTCGTGAAATCAATTGGAGTGGTTGGATTGTTTGTTGTCGTCGGTAAAGTGTCTTGGAGTCGAATTGGAACGTGATCATCGGTGACTGGCGACGCCGGTTTAATCGGCGTAAATGTATTAAATAACTTGTTCAAGTCAATTTTCTCTTTCTTTCCGGGCGTTTTATTCATGGGCGAGAGGCGTTGGCCGGAGGCGCTGTCAACGGGCGAAATAGTCGCATTACTCGATTTGCGCTGAGCTTTTTTATAACTCTTGCTCAGCATTCCCATGATGTCAACTGTAGGCTCTTCGTCGGGCGACTCTTTAGCCGCTACGGGCGCCAAATTAACGGGCGCAATGGGCGTCAAATTAATGGGCGCAACGGGCACTACTAGAATGCAAATGTTTAATCATTATAAGATTGTAATGGTGAAGGGAAAAGCATACAGGCGGGGTTGGTTATAATGTCAAGGTAAAAAAACTGACTTGACCTTAAATGCATTTTTGAAAACTGACTTGACCTTATAACCAACCCCATTTTTGTTTTTACATTTTTGCTGAATTTTTCCCAAAATAATATGAAGTTATTGATACAACCGTACTTTCGTAAATTGGCGACCAACATTAAAAACACTGAACTGAGATCGTCAGCCGCCGTACATTCGTAAATTGGCGACCAACATTAAAAAACATCAATAAAATTGCGTGTATACCACTCTCAAAAATCCTTGAAATCCTCAGCCGCCGTAATTTCGGTAATTGGTGACCTTGAGGGGAGGTCTTCACCCAAAAAAAAGTGAAAAAAGACATGATTTATCTTGAAAAAAAAACTGACTTGACCTTAGTGCAAAAAAACTGACTTGACCTTATAACGGCACAAATGGCTGACCTTATACCCAACCCCGCCTGTACAGGGTATTGATTTTAAGTACCCATAAATGCATTTTGAAACAAACTACAGTCAGGGGTATCTCGATGGACATTTTCGATTTCCGAAAAAATTAGCACATCGAGAGAGACATGCACATCGAGAGAAGCATAACTCGTTGTACTAAGGGACAATATAACCACTTTTCTAGGAGAGTTGGTCAAATAACTACAGAGAGAGAGTAAAGCTATAGATATAAACGTTATATTCGGATTTTGTTGAAACAACGCTATCATATGAGTCTAAACTTGATACAGCTATTTTTTGTACAGGGGGGGTTGGTTATAAGGTCAAGGTCAAAAAACTGACTTGACCTTAAATGCATTTTTGAAAACTGACTTGACCTTATAACCAACCCCATATTTTTTACATTTTTGCTGAATTTTTTCCCAAAAAATATGAAGACCTCCCCCCCGCTCGCCAAGAAAAAATGGGGGGGAGGTCTTCACCCAAAAAAGACATGATTTACCTTAAAAAAACTGACTTGACCTTAGTGCAAAAAAACTGACTTGACCTTATAACGGCACATATGGCTGACCTTATAACCAACCCCCCCTGTAGATTCCAAATTAGCATGTTCGGTGTAAGAGAAATTTTACCACGTTTTATTTATTTTCTATAAAAACATATTCCTTATAATTAAAAATGGAGACCAATTTATTTTTAAACGGCTTTTTGATAATCATTGTTCCAATTCGATGGGCATATATTTTCCGAAAATATTTTTGTCACCGTCGGAAACTTCTTTTTTGGATAGTTTTTGAAAAATACACCAATTTGGTTATAACATATACATGTTATGCTCAAAATTCTAGATGTACGAGATATTGCGAGATATACGATGTAGACATCTCAAGTGGTTTTGTGAGCAAACAATTTTAAATCTCGCAAAACTGCACATCATTCACTGTCCTGCCTTATCATTGGTATCTTATCTGTGATAAACTAAAGCTTTTCTAATAAAAGTTTAAATTATGTTGTAAAAAAAAATCGAGAGTTGAATTCCAATAATAAAATGATATAAAGAATGCATATCGAGAGGGACTTTCAAATTTTCGTGAAAAAGCGCACACCTAGATAGCACACATTCAGAGACCTCTGATTGGAAATAATTACTCCAAATTATTTTTATGTTGTATTTTATCAAATCGAAAATTCACAAAAATCTAGTTGCTAAAATCTGTCTACATGCCTTGTTTCACTTTTTTTGTTAAAAAGTATCATTTATTACTTTTTACAAACTTATAAAACACCGATTATTTGAGAAATTTTGCTGTTTTTTAACTTTTAACATATACAAAAATTATCGTCATTTCAGTTTTACTCCTTATTATTCGGACGGATTATTGAGCCTTAAAGGTTTAAAGCTTCTTGACACTTTTGTCCTACAAACCATGATTTTGTTTACCTATTTGATTCATTTTCTTCTCTATATATTTCCCCTAATTTTCACTTTTACGAATTTCTAGAGAGATTTCAATAAAACTTTTTTTATCGAAAAAAATAAAACAATAACATGGTAAAGCAAATTGAATTTGTCGCAAACAACTTTTGCTGCGAATACAAATAAATAAAGTTTTCTAATTCGAATACAAACACATTCCTCTTTTGTTAAGTAGTTTGTGCAACATAGCAAAAAAAGTTAATACTAAAAAAGTAATTTTAATGTTTACGAAACATAAATAAATAATATGTCGTCGTAAAAACAAAAATACCAAAAATAGATACATTGCAAATATAGCACACCTCATACATAATATTACGGAATAAAATTCATTTCACTTATCAATCAAAATTTCCAGAAATTGATGAAAAATTCCCCGAAAAGCTTAAAATTAACTCTCTACTATCCAAACTATTCAATAGTATTTTTGTCTACTTGGAGCAAGAAAAGTTCAAATTCAATTAATGAGGGAAAACATGGCTGTTTAAAACTGGTCCCTCCGTAAAACTTACAACGGCTTTAATTTTCAATTCATCGAAAAATTCAAATTTTAATGGATTTTTTATAATTTAAAAAGTGAGATAATAAATTTCGTAAGTTTTTTGTTTACCAATAACACTTGCCACATACCATCCAAAGAGCCTTTATCATGACAAAAATTGTTTCAAAACAGAACATGTGCTACAATTTTTAAGACATTGGATTCGTTTTTTTGTAAACGAAGTCGTTTCACGAAGCCTATCATTGATAGGCTATCAATCAAACAAATAAAAGTGATCTTTCCAATTGTTGAAAGCAAGTCTGGGAAATTGTGGCGAAAGTGCATCCTGACTTGATGTTATTTTGTAAATTTTGCCAAAAACTTTAATAATCATGTTTAGACCTACTTTTTCAAAAAAGGTAATACTTATAAAATAGTAATACTTTAATGAAATACCTTGTTTTTGCTGTGATTCCTTTTGAAGTTTTTGTACAAGTGTAAAAATACGGGAACAGTCGTATTGTGAGTAAAACCATATTCCACGCGGTCTTTCACGCTCTGTCATGGACTGGTATAGAATAAATGGCGGATTGATATGAATATTCATATTCGGCGTCAGATTTTCCGATAAGTTTTCAATGGATAGTCGATTCATAATTGTGAACCCGTAATGTGGTGCACTCTTCCGGCTGAAAAGCGGAGTCAAAAATTGATATAGAGAAACAGTGTAATAAGTATATTTTTTTTCTGGTCCAAGAAAGAAAAATAGCTTTTTGCAGAACACCCTACATATAATTTACCGTGTGTAGGAGTCCAGCCTGACGCGATAATGCCAACATAGCGTTAAAATGATATGAATACTGATTAGCGTATGTCAGTCTCGACCTCGACACACGGTCGATCTATAGTTTATTAGGCAAATTTTCGCTGAAAGAAGATTTGAAAATGTGTATGCCTGTTATGTCATTTCTCCCAAATTGACCGCGGATCATAAATTTCTTTAAAACTCATGTAAAGTTTATATTTTGATAACAAAAAAATCCCACACCTAAGGTTCTAGTAAACAAATGTTAAATTCGCCTCAATTTTATGAAAGATATCTTCCGACTCAATCTTTGATTTATTATTTCGGTTCTCTAAAGAACAAATGGAAAAACGAAAAACAAAGCAGTCGCAAATGACTCAAATTGAGGCGAATTAAACAAACTAAACCTCTATTAACTTGGTAGAATTAAAAAAAAAATACAACCTAGAATAAAAAAATTCGCCCCTATTTTGGCCAAAATGTGTAGTGAAATTTCCATTACATGCAAAAGCATAAAAGCGACAAAACAATCACTATAAGAGAAATAATTCATCACAGCTCAAAGTATAAGGAAGTTTCCATGAAATCGACTCACCCCAACAAAAAACAAGGCTATTATCGTAGTATAGTAATCGTAAAAGTAATGATTTTAGTTGTTTCCCGGTAAGTCATGTCGCATGAAAAATTAGTCCATTTCATGGTAAATTTCTTTTATACGAAACTTCTCAATACGAGTCATTTTTTTTTAATTCTAAATTCCAACCTGTAAACAAATAATGTGCCCTCGACCTCTGGTTTTTCCCATCTATTCTCTTCGGCTTTCCAAAGGTACAGAGCGACCTGCACGGCAGAGTCCAAAATTTCATCTACTTGGGTATCCGTCTTTTTCAGCGTATTTAAATTCACGCGTAACTCAACTTCCTCTGCTGTCGCCATGTTTTGTTATTTTTTTTTTTATGAAAATCGAAAAATTAACAATAAACAAGTGTTTTTTTTTTCGTTCGTTCTCGTAATAATAAATATTTTGTGCTGTTTAGATTCAATTCAGCGAGAGAATTTGATATTTTTTTAATTAAAATATTTTAATAAGCTTTTGTTAGGGTATCGTTTGAACAACGATTTGATTGGCGCGCGCTCACAATAATTGTATGAGTCATTGTTGGGGAGTTATTGATTTNTCAATCTAGAATAAAGTTAGATTATTGGGCGAAAAATTTATAATGTCATAAGTACGTGACACATATTTTCATGATTGAATAATAATATATTATTAATAATATATTTTATAATTTAGGGATCACCATTAATCTATCCTTTTGAAATTTACTTACAGAGATTAACCCCCGAACACGAATCCAGCAAGTTTGTCCCAGCCGGAGATTATCAAATGAGATGACACTTAAAACCAACCTAGAATAATTAACAGTATACTATACTAAGTATAGGCGTGAAAAACCACGATGTATTTAAAATGTTAATTTTGAGTGTCGTTTCACTTGATACACCCTTAGTCGGGGAAAAACTACCTTGCTTCGTCGTTAATCTCTGAACGTAAATTGAATAGTATAAAGACATCTGAACTGTATTATTTCTTGATTTTGAGAAAATTGGTTCATTACCACTGGGGTAACCAGACTGTGGTTCACCGTGAACTTTTTGCTAGGTCCTCGACAAATAAATGACGTAAAATGAACATAATGGGCAAACTTCGGTATTCTCGAAAATAAAGATGCGTATAATATTTGTCTGGATGTCAATTACGCGTGACGCGCAAAAATCGTGTGAAGCAGACAAATGGAAATAAAAAAAGGAATTATCCAGAACAATAAATATGTCTAAATATCGTATTCGAACGAAAAATGAAACGAATTTTGGCTTTGATTTTTGGAATAGCAAAAGCTCTTGAAGTCAACCCCATCCCGTCGGATCGGACAGTAGTACCGTATGAGTTGTCATTTGATGAGCTGGGAATTGGAACAGGTTTGGTCGATTCAATGCACCCCAATGTCGTTCAAATGTTTGGTGTACCTTACGCTCATCCACCAATTAATGAAAGACGTTTCAAAATTCCCAAGGCACGAGTTATTTTATCCATTTATTTAAGCTGAAAACATCGACGTTTTCGTCATTTTGATATTTTTCCTTTTATTTCCGTTTCCTTTTTTCATAAAAAACTGGCTGTACACTAGCTACGCATTTTGAAATATTTCGTTTTTTTTCTTGATTTAATTATCCACATTTTCCCTTACACAGTTATCTTTCATTTTTGGTTTTCACCTACGCCAATGGGATTGCTTGTGCGCGCCCTACGCAGTTACCTTTCAACTTTTCTTGATAAACTTTAGATAGATACTTGCGCAGGTGGTGTATAAAATGTATATCATTTAAAAAACTAGTTTGATTAAACACTCAATTAAAGTTGATGGAAACTTGGACAGAAGATCTGGACTTCTCAAATTATAAACCACTTTGTCTCCAACTCTTCCGAGATCGGGAATTAGATTTTAAACCGGGCGCATCGGAAGATTGTTTGTATCTAAACATCTATGCGCCCAAAGAAGCAATAGAAAATAAACAAGCAAAGTATCCTGTACTCGTTTATTTTCACGGCGGGGCCTACTTTTTTGTGACGGAATTTTATACATTTGATGGTTTTAAGTTTTTATTGAAAAACTCATAGTTTAATTAATTTAAATTAATTTGATTTAATGTGTTTTTTTTTTCAGCTCGAGCCGTGCTTATAAATTCGCAGGGGACTTTCTGTGATAAATCTAACTTCACATAGCAATATTTTCCAATCTATACCGTGTGTCGGTGCTGAGACTGATGCGGTCTTGCCAAAATAGCGTTAACTCCCAGGGGTCATTAGTCCGAATTTGGACTAACTTTGAATGATGCAAACTGAACCCGGGGACCATTTAAAAGGTTAACACCGCCACGTCAAAGTTAGGGACAAGTTTAACCAATTACTACAATTTATTATAGTGGGATCATAATAATGTCAATGTCCGATTTATTCCAACCATTGAGGAAACCTTCAGCTATTTTTAATTATCGTGATAAGCAAAAATTCCAAATTAGGTAGCAATTCTTTCCGTGATTTACATGGTACAGTGATCGCCGACCGACAAAAAATTATTGTTGTTAGTGTTGCATACCGTTTGGGCGTATTTGGATTTGCTCATCTTGAGGAATTTAAAGAGGAAGATGGCGTTATGGGAAATTGGGGTAGTCATGATCAACGAATGGCAATGATATGGGTGAACAAATTTATTCACAATCTCGGCGGAGATCCAACTAAAGCCAGGGCTCGGCAACAACCAGCTAGCTGGTCACCTCGGCAGGCTAGCTCTTGTTTTATTTTTGAGCTCGACATGCCAGTCCAGGACAGATAATAGTTTTTTAATTAGGCCGAGCCCTGACTCAAGTCACGATTAGCGGCTGCTCAGCTGGGGGTCAATCAACAATGGTTCACTTGTCGTCGCCCGATAGTTGGCCCTATTTTTCAAAAGTTGTGGCATTTTCGGGGCCGAATGGCCTTGCATATAAAACACAGACTGAGGCACAGGAGTTCAATCTTATTTTTGTGAAACATTTGGGGTGCTGTAAGGACAGCCAGATTACCTGCAAAGATCCGGATCTTGATTGTCTGAGATCCAAAACTGCCGATGAAATACAAGATGCGGCATGGAGCTTACGGCAACTTTTACCAGAGGTTTTTGATGACAAAATTAATTAATAGCTCGTGTTTGTCTCATTAAAAGGACCTTATCGGTTTCAAAGGGACCGATTTATTAACATACATTTTACGGTGCGAAGCATGACCCGAGTCCTTACTGTTCCAAAATAAACTTCATTTAAGGTTCGGCATCCCTTATTTTTTCTTCTCTTATAGCCAAAGCGATCTTTTTAGGGTTTTTAAGCCAACATTTTCTAGATATTTTGGCCGATCTTTTTTTTTTTGTTATTGTCCTAAAAATTTTTTTGTCTTTCTGGGGCTCGAATATTTGTTTTCCGTTTGGTTCACGATCTAAGCACAGTGCTTAGTAGTCGACTAAGAGACTTTGAGTCCCTGAAAGCCTATACCCTATAGGCTATAGGCTATAGCCCCGTCGTTTATAAGCATCTTTATTTGTTTAACTTAATATGTCTAAAAACATTGTTTAGTGACTAAACTTTAGTCCATACATTTATAAGTTATAAATTACATTTATAAGTTATAAATTATAACGATAACTCATGTGCCTTTATTATTATTTTTAGGATTTAACACGAATAACGACACTTGCTGAGCCATACTCACCGGTCGTTGATGGTCAATTACTGACGGATATGCCCTACAATTTAATTTCAGCTGGGGAGATTCGACCACACACTCCCGTCATTTTTGGAATTGAAGAAAGTGAAGGAGACGCGTTCATGACTATTGCCAAGCCATTTGTCGATAAAGTAAGTGGACCGGATAAATTTTAACTATTAACTTGTTTAGGTTAACAATGTTCATTAATTTATGGTGACATTCATTTGTTTACGGACACGTTTTACGTATGATCCTTTAAATTAAAGGCTTTAATCTGTCCGTTTGTGGTATTTTGATATTAAAGACATTGTCAAACGGATAATCAAAGAACTTTGTCTACGGCGGGTTTGGTAGAAAACCGGAAAAGTTTGACAAATTTCGCCTTCCAAAACCGGTCTGATAAACCCTCAGGCGGCCTGATAAACCCCAAGGGCTTAGTCCGAATAGCTAGAAAATGTGCAAAACAAGGTGACCTGATAAGGGCACGAGCGGGGAATTGCGCAATACCAATTTGTTATTATCTAATGAGAGACCGACCGGGTAAACCAACAAGCGAGAAAGTACAAAACATCTTTAGAGTGTATTGATGAAGTTAAACCCATATAAATTATGATATAATATGATATAATATATGATATAATCAAGTGAGCGGGTACTATTTTTTTTGACATGGTGCCCTATAAATGCAAGTTCCCAACAAGCGGGAAAATGGCCGGATAATCCCATTCGCGGGTATACTAACAGCTCAAGTAAACTAACAGCTCAAGTGGCCGGATGAACCCTTAGGTGGCCTGATAAACCCCAAGTGCGTGGGCGGGATATGCGAAAAAGTTTTGGGAAAATACCTGGCCTGATAAGCGCACGAGCGGGCAAAGTGGCTTGATAAAGGGAGGCCTGATAAACCCTCAGGCGTTATATTCGGTTGTCACAAAAAGGGGATCCTACCTGTTCAGATAATACCTTAAAGTTATTTTATACCATCAGCATGTATTTTAGCCATCTCGGTGGGTTAAAATGGTTGAAATGGTATACGAGGATACATCACCTGCAGCTCTTGCCATTTACCCACCACCATGTATGAACGATGAGGACCCCGACTGTAGTAGTAAGCAAGCGGCCGCCGATTGGTTAACTGATTATACGTGGATTTGCAATTTTCGATCATCGATGACACAAGCGGTACGATCGACAAATCCGTTTTATTCTTTAATCTTTACCACACCGTTTTTCCAAGCATATGAGGGAACCCTTGCAAATGTGTTGGTCAATTGTTTCAACGAAAGTAAAGGTTGTGATTTTCAATAAGTGTTTTTGGGTGCTGGGCCACAGTGGCCCGGCCACTGCTGGCGATTCCCAGGAATTAATCAGTACATATATGTTTAAGCAACTTGTTATAACACAAAAATTATATGTGGATCCTATTATGCAGGGTTTACCTTAGAGTTAATCCATCATAAAATTAGGATCCAAAGCTCGACCAAAATCTCAATGATAGCATGCCATTGCGTGGAGACATTTCATTTTTTTGGTATGGCGATTGATCGACAGTTAAACTTGACAAGTGAGGAAATCGAGTACATCGAAAACATTCAAAATGTTGTTGGAAATTTTATGCGAACCGGCGATCCCAATGATTGGACTGGAAATAGTCGACCAATGCAAGATATACCGCGAATAGATCCATGGCGAGACTCGAAAAAGTTTAATGTTTTCGGTATTGATGCAAAGTACCAAGAAAATTTTAGAAATGAGTACTGCGACAAATTGGATGAAATGGACGAATATATGCTACATTAGATTCTAAGTTAGAATTTCTAAATCTGGAATTTTTAATTTCTCAATCTAGAATTTCTAAATCTAGAATTTCTAACCTACCCTCACCTACGAATTAATAAAACGTCTATTCCATTCAAGATTCCCATGTCCAAGTTTTATATGACAACCCTGTGATACATGTAAGTTACGTGACGTAACTAACTTTTATATAAAAAATAAATAACTTATATACAAAAATAACTAATAAAAAATTCTGGTTTTATAAAAGGTTATACTGTATAGCATCCGTTGACTGTATAACGCAGGTAACAAAGGGTAATTAATTGAACTCAAAGATTGAACTTAATTCAGAAGAATACCGAATGATTTGGCTTTCACGATGTCTTTAAATGGTCCTGGGCTATACTACCGGTATTTCTAACGAGCTCCAGACTCTTGAGCTATCAATCATAGTAGTATATATTAACGTAAAAAATGGGGGCAAACAGTAAGCGTCCTAGGAAAACTAATCCTGACATACCGTGAAATTTTTTTCATATTTTTTGGGCGCTAATTTTTTGGTCGTAAAAATGTTTGATCGTAAATTTTTTTCACAAAAATTTCTGCTTGCAATGCTCTAATATGAAAAGAATAAAGTAATTTTTGTTTACCGAATGTTTTTCTTATATTTTGTACATCATATAGTAATACATATTAGTAATTAGATTATAGTTTTGAAAGTGCTGGGCAGTTGTTTGTGTTTTGAATTTGCCATAAAGGGTCGCACATTTGTCATGGCGTTTACGATGGCCATTTTCCATGCATCATAAAATATACCGATTCAATAACGCTCATCCAGCATGATTCGGCGCAATATTGATACACTGGGCTTTGTTCAGCGTCATCAAATTTAAGTTTTCTGAAGTGTATAAAAAAAAATAATAAGCGCTTCGCCTTTTTACCCATAAGCAGGAAATTGTCGCATTTTGAGTTGCTCAAATACATCGCCTTGCAATTTTTTTATTGTTCAAATTTTGGATCAGTCCGAAAAGATCTGGATTAGATCTGGATTACCACTCAAAGATCTTATAAGAGGCCCGACAACATCTTGACCGTGGTTTGTAATAATATTCCCATAATTGCAGGAAGTATTGGAGCTCTCCACTGCGCTCATATAAAAGACGTCCCGTTCTTCAGTCCAATCAAAAGCTGGCATGGAGGTCTGGACACCCGTTTTGATAAAAACTGTTCACTGATCATAACATTATTAATGTTACTTTTTGTAACAATAATTGCTTCTTTATTTATGTTACATAATTTGAAATTATGAAAAATAGAGACTGAGGAATCACCCGATTATTAATTTCATTTGTTAACTAGATTTACCGGTACGAGGTTCCTCATAAAAACGATCATATAGATACGCCAGCCCGAGATTGTGCATAAGCTATTTTTTTCTCAACTAAAGAGCCACTAAGAAAAGGAACACACAGTAAATACACGAAATTAATAACAAATAATTAATAACAAATATGTTTTTTTAGGTTGTGAGAGTCGATTTTGCTTGAAACCAATCCGAACTTTATGTTATATACGAATTTAAGTACCCAGTAAACTGGTTACAGAGTTCGTTCAAAAGAAAGCTTTAAATTTGTGAGGCTATCCAAATTTGTTTAACAAAGTATAAAAAACCTCACATAAAATTTTAGCTTTATTTTTTTTATTCAAAACTAAGTTGATATGTTCTGGATTTTTTTACTCCTGACTCAGACCTTTGCAGGTCGGTTGAATGTTACCATCAACAGTGATGCATCATGGACACTGGAGGGAACAAGATATGATTCACATATACGAATGAGAATATAGACCGCAGAATAAGAGTACATTTGGTCCATATTGTATGGAGTGAAAGTGAATAAAATTGACTACATTTGACCCCTTTAATGTTATGTTAACTTTGTGTACTATATAGTACTGAAAATTATTCTAAAACGTCCCAAAATGACCAATTTTGGGGAAATGAAGTACCGCTTCCGGCATCTCATGACATTTTTTTTCGATGACATAGTTTTCAGCAGCGATCGGGTAATGCGACTTGAACTTGAGAAAAACGGAGAATTGACGCTCAAATACCTCCAACACTATTGGCGGTATGTATTTCGTTATTAGGTGGAACGTTTCCAAGAATAAGGCGCAAAAAATGTATGAGTAATTTTATTAAATTAATAAAATTAATATTATATTAATTTTGGTAAAATTTTTGAGACCTCGACTTCACAGATTTTCGGGTTCAGTTTGTACACAAAATGACGGATACCTCCTTAACACACGTAGCACTTTTTTCATATTTTTAAGCTGTGATAAAATATGTAATTTTATTAATCTAAATGTCGAATATCGACCAAAGATCGTTTAAATTGGAATCTGGGACTTATATGCTTCATCGGCACGGTAAATACTACACCACGAATGACCATACTTTGACTGTTGAAGAAATTACTAGCAATCGAACGGGGAAAGACAATCTCGGACAATATGTTGAACATGTTTTCAAATTCAACACACCAGGTACAGTACTGCATCTTTGACCAATCGCTACCTTTCAAAAATATAATTTTATTACATAGGTTAGAGTCCTTACGCTCTTTGTGGTCGTTTTTTAATATGCGGCAATTTCGAGAGCGGACTTAACTATTTGTATGAAAGATAAACGCCGAGGATTACAGTATATTTTCATATATTAAATTATTATGAAATAATAATTTATGCATTTTACGACATATACAGTATAATACTTGAAGTATATATCTATAAGTCAGCCGCCTCATGGCGAAAAGCACTAACCTAATTTCCCATCTAAATATTGGTTATTTTTTTATAAACTGTTAATTGATAGATCCAGAAGTAATCATACATGCCTTCATCCGTAATTACGAAGCGGCGGAGTTTCTTGCAATGGGACAACACTTTTACCCTGTTTGGGACGGAATGTCTGTGGGTGAAAACCCTGATGCAGTTTCAACATCATTCCCATCGATACGGGTCCCGGAGACGACGAATGATACTTATTATTTCAACCCGTGTGGTACGTTAAGTGATTAAGGATGGTTTGGTGGCGTTGTTTAAAAAACTGACGTTTTAGAAAAACGCTATAAAAATTGTTGCATGTAAGATTGTAGTGTAAGAAGCATCATATGATATGATTCATATGAGAGAATAGAACTGCCTTCCACGCCGCCGCGAACTTGAGTGTTCACAATATTTACTTCGGGTTTTGGAAGGGAAATTATCTGAAAAAAAATTCAGAATTTTTCAAAATTTTTGATAATAAGTGTCGTTTAGCTTATTTCACACCGGGCTAACGCTGTTACTAGGTAAACATGCGGGTTACGTTCATCTTCGTAATGGCACTTGGGATCAGAAGAATATGACAAATATGTGCGATGGTAGAAGTGGCGGACCATTTTTCATTTTCGATAAAACTGTCCTTGAGGAGGAATATCTCGGCCAAAGTTTTAGCATTTCATCATACAGGGGGTCGTCAAATAAAGATGTCTGTCATCTTTAGAGATTGATGTGACGATATAAATTTTAATTCAATAACATAAAATTAGTTAAATTCATTAACATTTGGCGACCCATTTCACAGTAATTTTATGGTACAACATGCTCAAATAAAAAACGGTACTAATTCACCAGCAGTGAATAATGAGATTTGGTTTGGTTTAATGGGCACAATTGATGATGTGCCAAGCAACGGATTTGACATTCAAACAATTATTTCCTATTCAGATGAAGGATTTTATAATGGTGTACAAAAATGGGGAAATACGTTACTGAAACGATACGGGAAAACAACTGCTAGACGAGGAATTGAGTTTCGGATACTCTCAGAAAATAATTTTGAACAGCCTCATCAAGGGTTTTTCTTTGTCGTGGAAAATAGCGGAAGAAATGTTCCCTTTTTCATCGGAGATACATTATCGCTCAATTACAACGTTTTGCGGCGAACTGAGCTGAGCCTATAGAAAAAGGAAACATGTGGCATTTTTCGTATTTCGATATACGTTATAACTTATAAGGAGGTCGTTATAAGGATACGTTATAACGTAAAAGGAGGTCGGGCCTCCGGGGCTCCGCTCAATATAACAGACATTTATGACCACATATACCACATATGTAATTTTTTTGAAAAAAAAATCGCAGTATTTCCGATAATTTTCGCTCGAAAATTCCGGTTTCTAACATGTAAATTTTCGGTTTCTTCTTTCTAACATGTAAAAAACGGCCTAGTCTACACGCTTTGAAACCTAACAGCTTAGGTGTTACCGATTCTGAAAATTGGGGTTGTCACCAATTTAATGTAATTGTTAAGATTATATATGAAGAATTTCTATATGGCCAAGATGGTAAATGAACAAGTCAGTCCACGAAATGGTACTACTATACTGTTTTTAGAAATTTACGGTCTGTTTCTAAGATGACTTTACAAAATATAAATATGCGCTGTAGCGAAACGCTTATTGGGAGAAGCTTGTTAAACCATACATGTATAGTCCATAGTAACCAAGTATGCTCTAGGAGTTTAGGAAGTCGAGGAAAAGAATCTTTTTCGTAAATCAAAAATGGATTTTTTGGTTAAACAGCAGCGTGATCTGCCCAAGATCTTTTCAGGAAAACTTGTTCCTTGAATGAAGTTTGTCATGAGAAACTTTTTCCTCGGAAAACTACAAATGAAATTTCCCCGAAAAACTAATACTAACGGTAAATTAAATTATTTAGAAATCGGTCGTTAAAATCGCAAACATATTAATTTAACGTAAAGAAAAATAGTGCGACAAAATTCTCCCAAAAATGTGGACGACTTGAAACTGAGCCACAGTTGTATAAATTGGTGTATAATAATGCATACTCGTCAATTTTATGTACTACAGTATGTCTTATAAAGGTCTATTTCTAAGATGACTTTCCAAAGATATTAAATATACCATACATGTAGTACATGTAGTTAAGATTCAATATAGCGAACTGGTTATTTGGATAAGTTATACTGTATAACTTATTATAACGTATAATTTATACATCTATGGTATATAATTAGTATAGTATAGTAAGTACAATAAAAATATAATTAGTATCGTCTATGTTAACTCTCAGCGGATTGCGATTCGAGAGTAACTCGTAGGGGCGTGTGTAGATACATAACTGTAAATTGACGAGAATATTGAAAATTAGAAAATTACAAATTTGCCCCATCCAAAAAACTGCCTAATCTAAACTAACCGGGAGTTGCATTTTATTATTTTAAGAAGTTGATGAACGTCACTGTATATCATAATGTATGTATCCGAGTAACAGATTCTAGCTTCAATATCAATTATCTCAACTACTGGACAGACAACGGGGCTTATTATTATTATCATACTGAAAATAAGACTAACTATGAAGAAACTATGCAGCTAATTGATTGGTTTCACTTGTGGATGCAATTTATACATAAATTTGTCTTTGGCTATATAAACTCTATAATATAGTTTCTTGTACGTCATAGTGCCAAATTTCTAGTCCACTACCCAACAGTAGTGGACCAAAAATATCGTATTTACGCTTTCGGTAGCGACTAAATTAGTATCATGTAGTTTTGGTCGAACGTATGAGAGGCTGAAATGTCAAAATGCATCAGTGAGAATTCGAGGAAAATTTGCGTCCAATTCTCACTTATGTAGTTTGATCTTTCAGCCATTATACTTTCGACCAAAACTACATGATACCAATTTTGTCGGTGCCACGCTTTCATAGAACAACAAGACTTCCTTGGGTACACTTTTGACGTTAATTATTGTTTCATTATTGGCTTGGCTTAGCTTACAAACGTGAAAGCCAAGTCAAGCCGAATTGCAATTTTCGCAAACAAAAAAGGGTGCCGAGCGTTGGAGTTATTCCGGCCCAATTTCAACTCCAGTTGAACCCGATAAATATGCTTTTCGGTTATAGAGTTATTGCGGGAAAACAGGTGCAATAGTTTACTAATATAATAAAACAAAAGTTTGAAACCGGTTACAGCCAGTCAAGATCTACCGATAAAGTCATGGCAATATGACTCTTGGTGGTATTATAAGGATGAGTGTTAGAGGTTCACAAATTATAAATTTTGGTTAATATAAAGCGACAGTGTAACAATTATGTTTGGGGTGGAATTATCCCAGCAAATTCTCTATATAATTACTTAAAGCAGAGATCTCATACATGTACTTAAATACGTCTATAATGGATCTAATTAAGTAAATGTGTCTGCAATATTTCCTTGTCAAAGCAACCCGTCAGGCGTACGGAAAACATGTGTAAGTATTAAATTCTTGTCAAAAGTGTATATTTAATATATTAATAATATTTTGCCATTGAATACTTTTTTGAGGGACACCACATTAAGAGGCACCCTAATCCGCTTTCTCATGTTAAGGGAAATAATAAAGTGCGAGTTCGCCAAGCACCCCGAAGTTCCGCGACGTTTACTTTTAAAATCACAGGATCTGTTGTCAGACGAATTCAACAGAATAGAAAAATTATTTGTTTTACAAAGTCGGTTGTTATGATTCACGATATGTTTTAAGAATAAAATACGAAACTCACGACGATAAGATCATTTTAAAAATATTAAAAAAATTTAATGAGGCTATTAAGAACTTCCGAAAATAGGCCTGACGTACCAAAAGTGTCCCTTGATATGGGACCCCTGTACGTGAAAATATTTTTCCGTTACCCCTTCACGGGGCTGTTTTTTGTGGATTACGTTCCCCACACAAACAAATGTGCCTACAAAGACATTATGAAATTTTCTAAAATTTCTAACCCATGCAAGGACATCAACAAGGGAGTTAAAAACTGGACAGCGATTGAAAGCGACTTTCCTAGCGGTTTAACCAGTCTTTTTCAAAAAACTTCACTGCCCGTTGTGGCCCATAATAGATGGTGGTCGGCGGACACTGATTATGCTGTTAATAATGGCGGGAATTATCTCTTTGAAATGGATGAAAATTCGGGCGCCGCTCTTCCTATTGATGATCGATTTTGGAATGACCTTTTCCGGAATTCGTCTAATTGGGGATTAATTGCGTACGAACAAGATTGGCTTAACGTACAAGTTGACAAGTATTTGGCTAATAACTGAGATTTGAGAAACTTTAGGTTGATACTGGAGTGAGCAAAAAAATGTCACCAAGAAAATTTCGCTTTTAAGTTAAAAACAGTACTCGGTCCTATCTATTGTAAGACCCGCGTCGAGCTCGGCAACCCACACTAGTATATTTTTAAGAACAACCAGCTATTTTTAAGAACAACAAAATGTCCTTCAAAATCATGTCGTGTGTTTAGTGCGTACCAAAAACCACCTATAGGTTTTTTGTTATGCATTTTTGTTTAGACCACTTTACTCGGAAAGCTTAAATTAGCAGCGTTTAAAAAATTTAACAGTCATGCGCATATTGGGTAGCTAGCTACCCATTTATACTTTAATTCTAAATAAAAAGAGAACGGTTTGTGATAATAAAAAACGGACAACGGATTTGAAATTCCAATTTTCTGTTACGTTTTTAATGGGATAAGAGAAGAAGGCCAATGCTCCAAAATAAAATAATAATCAACAAAAATCCGTTCATTGTATGGCGCGCTATAAAAAAGTGGGTAGCTAGCTACCCCAGATGCGCATGACTGTTAAGTGATCTAGTCATGTTGTATTTCAGGACCGGTAAAATTCTCAAATTGTCCCGGGGAAGTCAAGAGTTTTAAGGATTTGAGGAGCGGCTATACGGCTAACTTAAAATAATTTCTTGAAATAGTTTTTTTGAAAATTGTTAATAGTGAAAAAATGACCCATATAATATGGGGCTTTTTTTCCGTTTTTAATTAGTTTGAAAAATTAAGGTTTTATACAATATAATTTATACACTTCTTTAAGGGCATAGATGGTAGTTACTACCGGGTGGTATCGTCACCGTAAATAAGTTCTCAGCCTTTTTAGATGTATATTTTAAAAAAGAACGCGACATTAACCCGTAATTGGCTTTTGCAAATGGGAGCTGCTGCGGAAAGTCACAACATCGACATCATGTACTGTATGGCCTGGCCAAGTCATATGCTCCAGAGTGTCGAAATTCCTGCGGTAACTTCTATTCGCGTCTCGGACGATTACCAACCCGGAAATTATCAATGGGATATTGGCGTCACTTCGATTTACTCGTATGCCCTTGGGTTGTCACCGTTCAAAGATGTTTTTTGGACCAGTGAAGTTCAACCAGGAAATCCTAAATATGGAAACAATACCGAGTTCAGTAAGGGGTCTAACCTAATATAGGCAATAATTTATTGTAGTTTTTTAGGTTCCACCATACTGGTGCCACCATTTCTGTAAAGTACTCTTTAAGAGACCACCCTAGCATTATTTGTTTTTCAATTTGGTAAGAAACAATAAAGCACAAATAAAAACAAAAAGTTGGCAGTAACTTTCTTTACCAATCATCTGTAACTTTAAGTAATACAGACACTAACTTTTCATGTTAAGTCATATAATTTTTATGACAAGTTATGAACGAATGTGCCCAAAAAACGTAACGGGATTGAACTATAGAATTATAATATACAATTTTTGAGGATTTATCCGGTCACCTTCGTTTTCCAAAAACGGCCGGCTAAACCCTAAGATGGCTGGATAAACCCCAAATGCGTAGCTAATACGCATAGGCGGAATAGCTGGAAACTTTGCAAAAAAGGGTGACCGGATAAGCGCACAGCGGGCAAAGTAGCCAGATAAAGGGGCGGATATAACCGCTAGGGCATTAGTTTATTTTGGTTACCGGAATTTTTGGTTAAAAACCCTATTTTAGAACTACTCTTCAAACAGTAATTGCAACATTGTCAACTGGAATTGTTGGCATCGGCGATAAAGGTACGAAGAGGAATTTAATATCTAACATTAATATTATTATTAAGTTGGCCATATAAATCACTATCTGCTCGGTAAAACAATGATGCCAAATGGTAAAATCCTAAAACCATCTATTCCCGCAGTCATTCCAGACTTTCTGATTTGGACTTTGGACACGAAAAAATACCTAAACGGTACAACAGAATACGAATCCCTCTGTGAAATATCAAACATCACTTTCGGCATTATCGTGGGCTTTGCCGAAACAAACACCGGTGGAAGTCGCCTATATCATCTGAAGAATTATCGCTTTCAACGTAATAGAGCAGGGATAAAAACGTGGGTTTTTTGTATGGGTATTTTAACGAAATATACGATGATATATTTCCCCATAATTTCATTTTTCGCGGTTGTTCATAGAATGAAAATCCGCGACAAAGCGCGAAAGACCTAAATAATGGACAAAACAATCGAAATTTGTAAACCTACTGTACTAAATCGCACTATTTTCAAGCTTTTCAATGAGTTGGTGATAATGACAATTTCTCATTTTTTTTTATCTTTGGAACAGACCGACAAAGTACCAAGCTGTATTGAAATCATTCAAAGGGGACGTTGAAGAACAGCGTGAATATCACACCTGGACATATAAAAATCCCATAATTACAAATAAATTTAACGAACTGGAAAAGCATGAAGAAATACTACTCGTAAGTTTAAATAGTTCATATTGGGAGAATATATTTAGCATGCTTGACTTGTTAAAATATTTTTCGCTGTCGACTTTCATGAAATTTCATCAGTTATAAAGCATAGCTGCATATTTCGTTAAAGTTTGTGCGTCACTAAATGAATAAACCACCCAGTACTTACATCACCTTCAGATGATTTATTCCGCCCCAATTTGGAAACTCGGAAAACATGAAATTTCCTTCATGGGTGAAACAGTCAAAAAATGGACGAATCTTTCGNAATAGAGCAGGGATAAAAACGTGGGTTTTTTGTATGGGTATTTTAACGAAATATACGATGATATATTTCCCCATAATTTCATTTTTCGCGGTTGTTCATAGAATGAAAATCCGCGACAAAGCGCGAAAGACCTAAATAATGGACAAAACAATCGAAATTTGTAAACCTACTGTACGAAATCGCACTATTTTCAAGCTTTTCAATGAGTTGGTGATAATGACAATTTCTCATTTTTTTTATCTTTGGAACAGACCGACAAAGTACCAAGCTGTATTGAAATCATTCAAAGGGGACGTTGAAGAACAGCGTGAATATCACACATGGACATATAAAAATCCCATAATTACAAATAAATTTAACGAACTGGAAAAGCATGAAGAAATACTACTCGTAAGTTTAAATAGTTCATATTGGGAGAATATATTTAGCATGCTTGACTTGTTAAAATATTTTTCGCTGTCGACTTTCATCAGTTATAAAGCATAGCTGCATATTTCGTTAAAGTTTGTGCGTCACTAAATGAATAAACCACCCAGTACTTACATCACCTTCAGATGATTTATTCCGCCCCAATTTGGAAACTCGGAAAACATGAAATTTCCTTCATGGGTGAAACAGTCAAAAAATGGACGAATCTTTCGCCGCAGCGCTTCAGCTCGATTAACGTTGACGAATCTCATCTTTATATTGACATCAATGGTGTTCCGGACGAAGTACTAGTGTTCAATTATGTTGTTGATGGGAAACCATTTGATATGAATTGTACCGTTCCAACAAGCGGAAAACTTTCCTTCAATATCGTTGATCAAACACCCTTGAATATTTTCTGTCAAGATAATTAGTAACGATGATGCTACTCGTCCAAATATTTGATATTTTAGATTATAATTTGCAAATTGTCGTCCATATTTTCTATATGGCGAGGTTCCAGTTTTAAAAAGACATGTTTCCGCGCTAGAGAGCATAATGAACACTTGTTTCCACGAAAGGCCTTTCAGAATCAAGAAATGCTCTTTAGCGTTATTTTTCTGTGCGGATAAAATAGAATCTCGCCATCTAGAAAATACGAAAGCAAA
>SCLG01000294.1:129078-169927 GCA_004367875.1 Oikopleura albicans | reverse complement strand
GCATAATGAACACTTGTTTCCACGAAAGGCCTTTCAGAATCAAGAAATGCTCTTTAGCGTTTTTTTCTGTGCGGATAAAATATAATCTCCCCATCTCGAAAATACGAAATCAAAAACGTCGGGAATTCATGTGACACGCAAAGCACTGGCTGGTATACTGTCATAAATAGTCGTCGTTCATTTTCTATTTTAGATTCTAAAATTTAGAAGGCTTCGTAATAGGCTATTAGTAATAGCGATATGACTATTTCGACCAACGCCAAATTCAAAAATCATATATCATGTTATACCAGGTACGCACATTTTAAATGTGACATTTATTTGGTCTAGTCTTTAATTTTCGGAAACATTACAGCGCATGTGGTATATTAGTTTTATACATCTTTTATGCAATCTTTGTCTGAAAAACTATTGTTTATGACTTTTTGAATTTCATATTTTGATAACTGATTTTTAATAAAACATACAGTATGTTGCATATTTTTTTGATTGCTAGTGAGGACCATCTTTCAATGTTTGTCTTCAGTGGTAAATGTTTTTTTAAGGTTATTGTAAATTCACCGGTCAGCATTCTTCAAATCAATTGCACTCTTGAAATAAATAACTTCATAATTTCGTCATTCAATCAGACGTTTCTCAAGAATCGCTTTCATGTCTAGCCCGCTAACCGATTTTTAATAAAAAGAGCGGATATCGATATATTCACAAAAACACGGGCAATAAGGATACTATTCAACTTCGAGGATTCAACTGAGTTGACATTCTTTAAATTATCTTTTTTTTTATCAGATTCATGATTCATCAATATAATATCCGCGGTTGACGACAATGAAAAAAGTGCAATAAAAAGCCATATCATAGCACATTCTATCGAAAAAAATGTATCAATTGTTTCGCTACTTTGTATTTATCGTTTTTTGTCAACGTGTGTCCGATTTTGAATTAAGGAGGGGACGAAGGCAGTGTTTACAAACTCGGTTTATAGGCAGGGCTAGGCACGAATGGCTTTTGGCACTTGGCTTAGCTTGAATTTTTGCGTGCCAAGCCAAGCCAATTTTTTTGGGAGGGTAAAAAAGCCAAGCCAATTTTTTGGGAAGGTCAAAAAGCCAAGCCAAACCAAGCCTAAATTTTTCGAGAGGGGAAAAAGCCAAGCCAAGCCAAAATTTTCAAAAAGGGAAAAAAGCCAAGCCAAGCCAATAAAAATGCCTGGCTTTGCCGAGGCCTATTTATAGGAAAAAAAAATTCTACGAGGACTTTCATTCTCCATGAATTTCAATTGAAAGTGCCCGGACTACCCTTAACGCCTTGAACTCGACAAAATTGCAATTTCAATACGTATCTAGTCGATCGTACAATTTTCGATATGAAATTTTTATTTGTTCACAAATTGTTTTGATATACACAAAAACTATTACTTTCGATTTTTGAAAGAAGATGCGTATAAAATGGTTAAAAAACGATGGAAAATATCACCATTCGAATCTTGTCTTGAAATTTAAAATCGAAAAAAAAACAGTTTTGACTCAAAACTTTTGAGCGCCTTGTTATAATGTTTGTTTTACACAGGGCTCGGCATGTTTGGCTTTTGGGACATGGCTTGGCTTGGCTTGAATTTTGTAAGCCAAGCCAATCCACGCCGATTTTTTTTTTCGAACGGACAAAAAGCCAAGCCAAGCCAATTTTTTTCGAACGGACAAAAAGCCAAGCCAAGCCAATGAAAATGCGTGGCTTTGCCGAGCCCTGGTTTTTCAGACAAAAAACTTGTTATCTGTAAAATTGGTGGACTAGATACATTTGTCGTTCAAAAATTGCTTGTAAATAAATTAACCTTACTGGATACGTATTTTTGAAAAGTTGTCCATAAAGGTGTATTATATACTGTATCTAGTTTTTGTGTTGTTTTCATGAACTCCACTGGGAATAAGGGTAGTCAATTTTGTTTCTTTTATTTTCCTATATTTTTTATCTGTCCGCCCCAGTCTCAAAGTATTAAATCACAACCCTAATTTCACTCCACGTTTATTATTTTCGATGTTTGTATTTTAGATTTGGTGAGTAGTTGCAGATAATAAAGAATGCGCATTTTTTTATCGGCTTGATCTTTTCTTGACATGGCACGTCCCATTGTGCTACTTTCATCTCTTGAACAAAAAAAAACAAGCAGCGTCCATATTTTTCTTCTTAGCTTTTTTTTTTGTCTGTGTCCATTCTTCACAGCACAGCGGGGGACTTTATTCTAGCAGAATGCGAGGCCCGTTTGACCTCATTACACGCCACGGCAGCGCAAATTGATTATTGTTTTGCTTTCAAACAACATTGATTTTTTTTTCTTTATTTTTCTTCGCTGGGTTTTCTTCTATTTGCTTTTCGCTGAGGAAAAACAAAACGATAAAAATTTTAAACCGCTTGAATCATCGCACGGGAAAGAGGTGATGTTTGTTAACAATTATATTTATATTGGGCAAAAAAATAGTAGTAAAAATATCGGAGACGGCCGCGCTCTATAAGGGCAGGTTTAATTGATTCTGAGAGTTTATTTTATAAACTTGCATTTTTAGGCACATCGTTTTGGGCATGCCGAATGCGCTAAACTTAACACTACTAAAATTTAGAAAAAGCGAATGCTAAGATCGTTTATTTTGTTGAAAATGATTCGCTTAATAGATATACTGTATATCTAAATCATACTGTATATCATATACAGTTGAACCCTATGAATCGTCTTTTTTTCCCTAAAATTGACATTATTTATTCCATGTAAATAAAAATAGAAAAAAATATACATCGTTAATCCAGTTTTTAATAAGGTGTTTAAAATGTGCTTTATAGCACAGTCGGTACAACAGGGTATGTTGACCGTCGGTCCCGCAAGAGTTAAATGTTAACTTCAACTCACAATAATAGTACAAACATGTTATAATAGCCGAGTTTTATGAAAATGAACCAGTTAGATTCTCATTGAATTTGAAAAAAATGAAATTAATTCGGATTCAAAAGACATTACCAAGTCCGCAGGTATCGAAATTTACCCAAAAATCTAGCAACTATGCCATATCATATGGCCCATCCATAAGATAATAACAATCAAGCAAGTTTTGAGAAATTCAATGAGAATCTAACTGGTTCATTTTTATAAAANTAATGTACTCAACCAATTATTTTATATTTGTTTTTTCTCTGAGAAAAAAAATTCTAATTGCTTTATTTTCGAACTATAAATCATTTCACGGGGAAAGACTCATGTTTATTTAAGATTTCTTTTTCCAATGCTCCATCTTTCTAGAGTGAATTCTACAATCCCCCTGTTTTACTAAACGAATAGCCTTTTGCAATATTATTTCCGATTTATTTTATAATTTTTGATTTTGTTCATAGTACAGTTGTATTGACCAAAATCAATACATAATTTACCTAGAGATCGAAAACCCCGTCTATTCAAGAAAAAGCCAATATAGAGTATGTGGATTGTATTTTTAATTTGTATTTGTTTACAAATCCAATATTCGATTATCATTTTAATAGCACTTTAATATATGAGTCACATAAAATGACTCATTCAATTCATGCGTGATCACGACTTAACCCTTATAAACTATCGGCACCGCCTAGAATTGACAAACACTATACTGTCACTTTATTGCCCCTATATATTGTTATATACCCACGAGAGTTAAAGGTCTTTGCTATTGCTGAAGAAGAAAAAAACTTATAATAATCTACTATCCGAAATAGGGTATACGCGAGCTCGAGGGAGAAGTATGTGGCGTCGTGACTGGTATGACGCGTTGTTTCGATCTCCTTATTTATTTGGTTCGATGATCAAATTCTAGTCTCAGCGCAGTTTCTAGCCTTCAACGTCATTTCTCCCACAAAAAAAACGAAAAAATAAAAACGAGAAAAATAATAAGGGAGCGAGCGAGCGAGAAGGAGCAGAAAGAGGCAAGTAAGTTTTAAAGAAACAATGCGCTTAACCCTTTTTCCATTCAAGGTTACAGAAAGGTGAATATGAAAGGTTTATAATGTCAGGTTTATAAACAGTGTGTCTTTAAATGTTTTAGAGAATAACATTTTTCTGAAGAGGCTGAGGCTCCAGTTTAGGGAACTTTCGTTGATTTTTTGTTTCTAAACGGGGTCCAATTGGTGACATTTTTGTTAAATCTGGCGTAGTTTTGATAATTTTGGGTCTTTTTGACAAATACTGTCTATGATATATGTAACTTACCTATAATTATTAACTACAAACAGTTTGAAGAGGTTCAGACTGTGCAAAAACCCTGTATAAATTTAAAAAATAGGATGTACCGAGGTATTTACAGGGGGTTGGTTATAAGGTCAGCCATTTGTGCCGTTATAAGGTAAAGTCAGTTTTTTGCACTAAGGTCAAGTCAGTTTTTTCAGGCACTAACGTCTAGTCAGTTTTTTTTGAGTATCATTCTTTTTGGGGAAAATGTTTATGTCTTTTTACGTTTTTTTTTTTGAATGAAGCCCCCCCCCCAATTTCGACAAAGATTTTTGTGAAATGATCACCATAGGTGGCTAGTTCGACTCGAGAGCCTGCACAATACAGCATGTTACATCCGGATGAGGTCGAAGTGACGTGAAAAATCTCAATCCCCCAGGATTATTTTTATTCCAGATATATCCACAATAATCGTCCGGCGCTCACCATTCAATTTTATCTCTATAGAAATTATATGACCTTCTCAAACGTGGAGTTTTATCAAAAATTAAAAACTGACAACATTTTCTAGAATTATGAGATCATCTTATTTTATTCTAGAATTATGAAGTCATCTTCAGTCTTAGTTACAGTAGATACTATCTACTAGATAACGGTAAACTAATCGCACAACCATGCAAATACGATTCTTAGTGGGATTTTTAAGATTTATGTTTCTGTTTGTAAACAGCGCCTATGCCGCGTCCTTAAGAAACCTTTCATTTTTATTATCCGTCAAAGATCCGTTCGGATTATCCGTCAAAATTTTTATGTGTATTTTTCCGATTTTCTTCAAAACAAGGGTTAAAATAAAAAATAGAAAAGTTTAAATGCTATAAAAAAAATTGAGACTGGAAATCAGTATAAAAATCAAACAGTAAAGTCAAACAGATTGCGAGCACCGTGAAAAGGGAGCTCCGGCAAATAAGTCTGGTAAAAAGAGTGAAAAAAAAACGCGTCAGATAGAGACGAAAAAACGAGGAACGTAGCAGACTTGGTGTAGTTAGATCGATGCTGTGGCGCCTTATCTATTTTCTTTTAAAAACCCAAACGACACAGGATTTCAATTTATAGAGAAAAAGGAGATATTTTTTTTTGTTTTATTCCGTTATTATTCTTATTCATGTAGAGCCGGATTCGGCGAAAAGGAAAAAAAATGTTGACAAAACGATACATGTATTTTTGACTTGTGAAATGTAAATTATGTCTTCATTTTGTTTTGGATTATAGAGTTGGGTCCTGTGAGAGAGATGGGCAAGTTTTCTGATTATCTATTTGACGGTCACGCGTTGAAGTTCACATATTGAGGGTCAACAATTATAATCGCCTTTATCAGTTGCTTATAAATACTTATGACTCATAAGTTATGAGTCATTATCAATTAGGTTTTTTTTGTATTTTACTTTGTAAAGTACATTTTTTTCATTTCGATATCTTCGTGATAAATTAAACTAACCACCTTAAAATTACATAAAACAATTAACTAATTATTTCCGAGTGAATACATTTTGGGTAACGTCGGTTTAATTTCTTAACCCTAGAAATAATATTTACGATCTTAGCAAAAAATAATTGGTGAGTGGAAATCGATTAAGTCATATGGTCTAATTGTTAGAGGCTGTCAATTGGCTTTAATTTGGCGCGCTTCCACTAAAATGCGTCGCGCTCTAGGGCCAATTTCATGCACGTATCATGGCGCTCGCGCGCCATCTTCCGTGCGCATTATTGCCTTCACGAATATATTTTCCTATTTTCGAAATCGTAAACAAAATATAAACAAAACAAGAAAGACAAAATACTAGAATTTTCAATTTTGTTTTTACCCTTTAATCTGAGAGAAAAGACGAAGAAGTAAAAAAAAAAGCGACGATAATTTTTATCACTACTCGTTACACGGTGAGAAAGTTTGTTGGTATTTTTTATGACGGTTTTAAATATTCAATTATTCTAGAGCATTGAAGTCGTAAAAATCTAAGGAAAAAAGAGATGTTATTTTTTCGACCTTTGGATTTGTTTTCTTTAAAATACACCTTTATCTTTATTTTTGTTGTTTTTTCGTGATATTGACCTTGAAGTTAAACAGATTTTGTACCTGAGAGGTTCGTTTTTGCAAAGGTAGGTAAACTTGGCTAATATATTTCAAAAAAACGGAGAATTCTCGTGTGAAATAGAGACTCGAAGTTTGGGTTTTTTGGGAGATTTTATAAATTTTATGAATTGACGAATGAAAATAAATTATTTGAAATAATGTTTTTGGGTCTTATATTTTATAGATATTTCAGTTCATTTCGTTTTTAATTATATTTCAATGACCTTGGATTTTAAAAGATATATATAGTATTTTAAAACTCTGCTAATTTTACCTTTACCCTTTTTTTAATTAAAAAGGGGAGAAGCAAAAATATGCTAAAGTTTGTAAAGTTTCAGTTAAATCCTTTCTAGCCGTTTTGATAGATCTATTTCATTGATTGTGTTTGAGATTAAGAGCAGGTTCTAGAGTTTGGTGATCCCCAAAATCCCTTTTTACTTCTCGGTTTTCAGATTAGAGACGTATCAACACAAAAGAGTAAAGAAAAAACTTTTTTAAATATTTTTTTCTGTCGCTGCGAGAGAGTGGGCGAAAGAGATAAAATTATTATTTTTCTTTTGTTTTTTTTAACAAAGTTGTTGCGGAAATTCGGTAAAATAAGGAAAATTAAAACCGGGTTAAAGGTCGCGGTTCTAAGTTGAGACATCTAATTGCGATACGCAATCTCGGTAAAAATGAAATCTTTCGGAACTTATATAAAATAATAAGTTACAATTTTTATGTAATATTATTTTTTATTTGAATAATTTGCATGCAGACCCCGTCGAGGCCGAAAAAAGCCAAATTCAGTATATGATATGACGCCAAAATTGTATAATATTCAAAAATTTCCAGTAAAATAGTGCTAATGCGCTTAATTTTCCGACAAACGTTTATTTATGCACTAAGAGATTTATACACATAAAGAGGAACATAGGCTGTTCAACAAACACGGTGTATAATAGAATGTAATTAACCCACAGAGACGAGTCCAAATACATACGAGGTTCTAATTTTGTGGTTTAGAATTTTTTTTACTTTTAATAGCTCATTAAGATCCATAAAGTCCAATATTTTCATGTACCGCAAAGATTAGATGACGTAATTTCCGACACCATACTTGTCGGTGAACTTGGGCACAATTGGGAAACGTCTTGACCTTGAAGAAAGCGGAAATTATTTAGAAAATGAGCCTAATCAAATTCGACCTTGTGATATCGGATTCGTTTTTTGGGTCAAATATTCTAAATTAAAATGTGACTTTTTATTGGTCAGTCAATGATTTTTCTACGAAGATGTTTTGAAACTTTTTAAAATTAGAAAATAAAATTTATTTTTGGCAATTATGTAATTTTATAATTGTCTTTAAAATAGTATCTGGTGGTATAATGAATGCGAAAGAAAAAAAAGGTTCAGGGTTTTCTACAAATAAATTGCGAAATTTCAGACAATATTTTGTTGTTGACGAACAGGAGGCCCATTTTGACATATTTTAATGTATTTACTCTAGAAACACTAGAATAGATACAGCGACGACATGCCTCTATATTTACGCACAATCAACAAATGGATAAATTTTTACGATTTTCTATCTTTTAGAATCGCGTGTGATAAAGAGAGAGTGACTTCGAAATTGGAAAGAGCGTGTTGAAAATACGTGAAAAAATCACAATCTTTTAAATGATGGAGATTGTGAAACTCGAGTGTGACCCCGTCGACTATAATGATATCAATAAACTGGTGCGGGGGCCGAATCAGGGGCCAATTCCCTGCCCAGAATGTGGCAAATTTTTCGCCAAAGAGTTCGACATCAAACGACATATGTTCACGCATACCGGGGAGAAGCCGTTTAAGGTAAGCTTTCGATTATTGAAATGTATACTTTGGTGTCAGCAAGTTCGCTCTGAACTCAATTTGAAGCAAGTAGTCTGTTAACACACAAACACAAAAAAAAACATAAAAAAGGGTAGAAATAAGAAATTTAATGCGGCAAGAATTCCATCTTGAAAACAGAGCCAAATTGTTTCGTAATTGGAACATTAAACGTGTGCAGATGGCCAACACTGATTAGCAGCACAAGTTAAACATGATTGGCTCTAATGTAAAAACTCGGGCCACATGCCTTCAATTATTTCGGAGGGACCTTTGATCTGAGACACAGCATTTTCTGGAAAAAAAAACACCAAAAATACGAAAAACGTCAAAAATTCCCTACTTTTAAAAATTTTAGTGGCGTTAAGTTAGTCCTTAACCAGTAACTTAAGTTAATAACTTAAAATGTAAAATTTTCTAGACTATTTAGGTTCACTACTTATAGGCTTAAGATCGCGCTGTAGAAATGACTTTATAAATGAACTTATTACTTGCATTTTAATTTCAAAGTGTCACCATATCAGTCAACAGACTAATACGGTCGGGAAGATTGTTTTATTAATCCTAGAAAATGTTTGGCAATGGGGGCTCTTTTCATGTGAATCAGTTTGTATTTATTTTAATACGGAAATACGGCGAATATCAAATCGATTCATGAAGATTAACCCCGCGAAAACAGTAGTTTGCATTATAAATAAAGTTATATGGTCCATATAATATGGACGGTTATTTTGACCAAATAAGTCATCATGATGCTTGCAAGTGTCCTATTTTTGACAAAAAGTAGTTTCCGGCTTTATAACAGTTAAAAAACTGTAAAGTAACCTCTGCGCCGTTATCGGGCCAAAATTTTGAAAAAAGTGCCCCGGCTACCCCGCCTACAAACTGCGCTAATATCGGACTAAAATTACGTAATCAAGAATTTTTTTCTCGTGGGGCCGGTAAGGGCGCAGCCTGCGCAGGGGTTATTAAATTTGGTTCGAGATTCCCTCAGTTGGCATATCAGTTTAATAAACATAAGTCCGGGACTTTATAATTATATTTTTTAACGTGATGTATGTTGCGAAATAGATGATAACTCAAGAAAATTACAAAATCGGATTTTTAAAAAAAGCTAGAAAAAAATGAATAATTAAATCTCGATTTAATGGACTATATATATATATATGAACGACTATATTAAGACAAAAAAGAAATGTTGCTAATTTCATTCTATGACTGAAACTCAAATTGAGAACTCGGGTTATCGATTTCCTGGCCATGTATTTTGCTATTCTATAATTTTACCAAAACGCACATCCCCTTTTTTATATTTGATAATGAAAAGGGCTGTTCGCCTTTTCTTTAATTATTTGGCCGCATCCACATTCATAAAAAGCCATGCGTTATTTTTTTTCTACCATGTCTCGTTCAATGAGGTATTCTTGAGAAAAGGGTATTGATTAAGATGCGGACGAGATCTTCGATTTTTCGTGTGTTCCCTCAAAACAACGAGTTGATTTTTTTCCTCGCTCTTTTTTTTATTCTTGCGAAACAATGCAAGAGTAACCACACAATTAATTTTGACATATATTTTCTAGCATGAATGATAAATTTATAATGCTGTTTGAACGGCTACGTTCAGAGGTCACGTCAAAGGCCACTTTTGTGGACGCCAATTCAGTAAGGCCGTGTCTATTAATTCCTATTTATTTGACCCACAATTTCAGAATTCTGAAACTATTTGGAATTAGTAGATACGACCTCGCCGACTCGGCGACCCCATAAGTGGACCTATCACCGTACGGCTTTTTCTGTTAAAACGGTCCGTTTGGGTCTAATAATTTTAGGAGAAAATGTATTACATGTATTAATATAAATATATCATGTTTTACATCTATTACATTACATGTAATGAAGCGATGACTGAGGCGGTGATACTAAAATAGCGTTAAAGTTACACGACGATTGCTCAAAACCCCAAAAGACACGTATATATATACTTATATATTAGACATATGGTAGATCCAATGAAAATTTTCCAATACAAATGAAACATTTCTAGATATAATTATCTGCATGAAATAGAAACCGCGTATATTTATTCTAGCATAAATTGTGAATTTGTTAAAGGTCGAAACTTTTTGCTTCAAGTGAATTTGGATTTTTTTTCAAACGCTTGAATAATAAAATGCTTATCGACCTATTCAATTGTTCGGCCAGATGACGCGTTCTTTTTTATCTCGCTAGAATTTTTTTTTAATTCATTTTCTTTTGTTATTCTGGCGTGTAAGATAGGGCGCCGAGCACCGATTGTTTTACGCTTATTTCGATATATTTGGTGAAAAGTCAACGATTATAGAATATATTATCTTTTAATTTGATTTTACCATTGGCCCATAATTTATTGATATTTTTCCTTGAATTTGAATTATATTTTTATGACACTCAGTTTGAAACAAAAACATATACGGTGTTAGAAGAATTGCGCAATGAAAATTTTTATAAAATTTTGAATAGTATGTATTGAATACTACTGGTTGATCGCCAAGTTAGGGTAGGTTTCGTGTTTTTAGCCTAACTGGGCGTTTTCATTTCTGACACTTTTACCTTACTTAGAGATAAGGCTGACATCTTAATTTCCTTATCTTTACTAGAAATATATTTTATTTCCTATAATAATTTTAAAAGACAAAATAATTTCGATTCGGTACCCTTTACTTGGCGTACCTAACTTAACTTGCCGTACCTAACTTAACTTGGCGTACCCTTTCTTGGCGTCGACTTTTTACGAAAATAAACGGACCCTTACTTGGTGCTTTTACCCTTACTTTGCGCTACCCTGTATTTTCAATACAGTCCCTCACCCAAAAAGGTAACAACATCGTTCTGAAAATTTTGTTACCTATTTGGGTAGTTGTTACCTATTTAGGTACTTGTTACCTATTTGGGTCATTAGGTTTGCTAAGCCTAAAAATGGCTTTTTTCATGTTGTATATACATAATAGTACCTTGTATGTATCGAGAACGGGAAACACATTTTAGTGTTGGTCTTGCATAAAAAAGTATTTTTTGTATCTCATGAAAAAATCTTGACCTAAAAAAATTGTTACCTATTTGGGTAGTTGAACTTTGAAAAAAAAGTTGTTACCTATTTGGGTACTTACGTCATTTGTTACCTATTTGGGTGTTACCTATTTGGGTGAGGGACTGTATTTGTTTTACTTGAAACTACTCGCAATTCTTTTTTCGTATCATATGTTTTTGCGGTTTACCAATTTTTCGGATTTTTTTTTGTCAACATCTGTCCAATAGTCCCTGTTTTAAATCGGGCCAATCGATCAATTAGGCTGGAAATAATTCGTGGAAGAATCGCACAATGGATTTGTGGCCATTTTATGGGCTTCTTCATTCTTCAATTTTGAAGTTGATTGTGCCACGAATATATGAGGCCAGCTTTTTTTTTAACAAACATCTGGTAGAATGGGAGATAAGTCACTTGGGAGTAAAATACAATGTCCAAAATATTGTATAGTGCGTCAAATATTAGATATTTTATAATTTACATTCGTTCAACTTTGATGTATCATCTAATATTAGCTAGCAAGGTTGAAAACCGTGACGTTTTTTGTTGTATTTTCACGCCGTTCTCATTTTAATACACACGCCGTTAACCGTCCACTAAATTGTTTTTTAAAAACTAGACGGTTAACGGGTTTTTTTTTTGGGAAATTCTAAAAATCGAAACTGGACGATTAACGGCAAATAGGGTAGCCATTTTTATATATTATATTCTTAANNNNCCCCCCCCCCCACATTTCAATTACATTATAAAAACTGTATGATGCTGATTTTATGATTTTTATTCTAGTGTGATGTATGCGGTCGCGGGTTCAGTCAAAAGTCGACATTAAAAGTGCACTACAACATTCACACCGGCGAGATGCCATACGAGTGTCACATGTGCCTAAAGAAATTCCGTCAAAAACAGGGCCTAAATGCGCACGTCAAGGCGAACCGCTGTCAAATGGGTGCGATTCGACCCGGGGCCCGATCCGGGCCGAATGACAGCACGCCGCTGGCCATTTCAAACAGTCCTCACCACCATCATAATAACCACAATCACCATCATCATCACTCGGCGTTTTCGGTGAAGGATATTCAAAAAATTGCCGCGCAAGTCTCGGCCAAAGTAGGCGACTTCAAGGTCGAAAATGTCTTGACGCTGGAGGCGATTAAAAAGTTGACCAGTAGTCCCATGACAATAAAGGTTAATAATAACAAGAAGCATGCAAGCCGCACCAATACACCCCTGGGAGTTAATGAGTCCGACGCTGATTTATCAACCATGATCTCAAACATCAGCGATGAATCACCCCCGTCAAAACTGCAGAGTCGCCCCATTGACCTCTCACTCCTGTCAAATGGCTTTTCGAACTTTTTGAAAAAAGTCGAATCACATCCGAACAATTGCGAGAACACGCCGATGAGTGAACGCTTGGCCCCGCAAACCGCGGGCCGTCACACTAACACCCCTCATACTCCACACGTAAAAACACATACAAACATGTCCGCTAGAAGGGAAATCAATACTTCATTATCCGAAATGGAAAAAAGTCAGATTATTAAAGATGTCAAACATGTCGTTTGTCGCCGAAGCAGACGTAAACAAGGAATGTTATTGAGAATTGTTCTTTTTTAAATACGTACTTGATTGAATATATACGGTACTATATATTATATTAAATATATACTGTAGTATATAATATACCCCTTGATTAAATCATGCGTTTTTTGTACCAAAAGAGCGATAAGGGTAATTAATGATCATTAGCACTACTCACAAAAAGTCAGAGAGTAAGGGGCACGGCGTGATTTAGGTGAATTCAGGGAACGATGAAATCCGGAAACCTGAAAATGCGAAAACTTGAAAACTTATATTTTCGAAAAAAAGTTATTTATATTCGAATTTTCATCCATGAATTCCAGTTCAGTTCCATTTTTTCAAGTATTCACGAAAATCACGCTGTACCGACCATATCATGTATGAAATATCTAATAAAAATCTATTGTATCTAATTTTTGAATTCAAGAGAATGATTTTTAGAACAATAGGCAGATTTGTAAATCAATTTTTAATCTTTTATTTCACTTGTCATATGGCAGTTAGGACAGACCCGGTGTATATCGATTATCACAGTCATGGTTTATTTTTTTACAATAATTAATAATTTTTGCTCTCATTTTTTTTTCAATACCAATAAAGCGAACCCCTGTCGAGTAGTTGACGAAATTTGAACGACGAAAGCAACTGGCGCAATTAACCCCCCAACGTTGCGAGCTGCTCTTACATCTCCCACCATTTTGGTCTTCCATTACGAATTCTTCATCACTATAATCTTCCACGGAAAAAAAAGGATATTTCAATTGTGTATTTGAGAAAAGTAAGCTTTGTTTGACAAACAAAAACCGCATTTTGTTTTCCCAAAAAATACCTAACTTTACGGAAAATCGAGCAAAGGATATTTCGCGAAAAGAAAGCATACGATAGATTCACATCCTGATTTTGACAATAGCTTCCAGATTCAACACCCAATGATTCATATTTGATATTTTTCAAAAAGTGAGAACATAAAATTGCGTTCAAAAGGTTCCAATCAATTTTATCTTTTTGACAAGTCGTACTATAGTTCTAGTTTGAGTTCGACTAATTTATTGGACGGGTGAGGTTTTAAAATTAAGAACTAACTAAGAATCCTCAAATTTTTGTTAAAAATTTTTGTTAAAAAATTTTATTAAAAAATTGCTCCGGATCAGGACCACCGGATAAAATCTGATTGTCAGCAGGATAACTATTTTTTTTGTTATTTCTAGAATATAAATTCGACGCCAACTTTTTGTCGCGAAGTATCGGTAATTTCTTCACGAAGTTTTTTTGTTTGAAATTTCAAACTCACTTTGTTTCGTTCGTTTCTCCTTTTTAAATCAGAAAACTTCATATCATTATCCCAATTTCCCAAATGTAATTATAGTTCTTCCTATTTTTATAGCGATTTTGCAGAATAAAATATTCTTTCCGTGCTTTTTCTGAAACAACTTGTATGATACAATGTACTTATGAGTCATAAGTTATGACCAAAACGACTTATGAATTTTGAAGTTTCTATAAGGATAATTTATAATGAATCCAACAGAAAGCACACTTTTTGTCAAAATGTTAACTTAACCGCCTAACTAGTGTATAACGCTAAATGAGGGTGGAAATAATAGATAAGGGACCATAATTTGTGGTCCTCAATTTTTTATGTCTGAATAAACGGTATGTGTAATATAGTCTATATCATATAGACTATAAGTTACAAAAGAAATGATATGAATAAAAAACTGAATATACAAGAATTTCCAACTTAAAGTGCATTCTGTGTAAAAAAACTATATTATCCAATTTATATATCTCCTTATCCACTTATAAGTGTCACTATACGTATATGAAGCATATAGTTTAATGTTAATTTTTATTGCTTATACCATATACAATAATCCATACGTACATAGAATTATACGAGAGTATAAGGACTCACAATATAACGTACTAACTTGGTGTACGTTAAAAAATGTCTAAAAGTATACTAAAAGTTCGAATTTTATCACAAATTAATAAGGCGCCACAGATCATAACGTAGGTGGTTAAGGAGATATAACTGATGTCACATGATGTAAAAAGATCCCCTTCACAAGTTCTAGTTACAAAATACTAATCACAAGATGTGCGTCAAATTTCTTCCAGTTTTTTTTGTCGAAAATAACCGACCAATTGTTTACATTTTCCCTGGAGATACAGGCTTAAAACAATATTTAAGGAATCCAAAATTTGTAGCTTTTTTGACGATTTTTTTTTATTGATCTACATGTTAGAAATTGCCGGAAAAATCAATCAAACGGGTTCATATTTTTTTCCATTTGAAAGCGCTTGGTTATCATGTTTGTTCCATTCTTGCCACGATTTTCAACCTGTTAATTCTCCAAATACTTTATGTCAGTTTTAATTTTTGGTTTTCGTAAATTTATTATAGACGGTGCTGCCATTACTAATGACCCATTAGGGACGCCTATTTTTGCTAGAGAAAGAAAGGAGAGAAAGAATTATCACTTTAGGTAAGATAGTATATACTATGACGTCCTGATATTTTCCACAACCAAAAACTTCTCTAATGGGAGTAAGAACTGTATTCGAAACAAAAACAAAACAAAAAAATCACGTAAAACTAGATAAACCTAAAAAAAAGTTGGAGACATTGTTTGTGACAAAAATCGAGCCTTTCTTCCAAAAATGAAGTTAAATCATTTAATTGAGTGGTTTAAATAAGATTTTGCTTTAAAGGATATATATAACTGACAAAAACTGTATTTTTTTTTCTTCCAGATCAAAACAGAGATTTATCATCGCCTAAACTTCCGTGCTCTGCAGTTTTATCTGTTGTACTTAATTTATTTCACATTTCTGAATAAAAGTATATCAATTATTCATTTTACTTCGTATAAGTCGATGCAGAATAGGCAACAATTTCCATCTAGCGTCTTGTGGCAATAAATTGATGTTCATTTTTGAACTTTCATTTTTGTATGCTATCTTGGCCCGAATTTGAGCACTAAACACGTTGCAGAATTCTAAATTTCAAGTAAGCAGGCCTACTGATTGGTACTCGACAGGCCTAGCCCACTTTTCATTATTTTCAAAATATTTTCGTTGAAGATATCAAAATTACGCAGCTACGATCTTAAAATGACTAACGTATAAAAGGCCACAAAAACACACTTATTCATATACCGAGATATATCAGAAATACTATAGTCTATAGTATATTTATAAAGTTTTATAGGCACGTGAAACTAAAATTTACCTCTGCGCAAAGCGTTTTCTAGTTTATAAGCTTCTTATACTATAGATATATTATATAGCGTCGTTTCGGATCAAAATCCAGATTATAGGGCCAATAGAATTTATACTCCCAAATTAGTTTAATGCTCCCAAATGAGTAAATTCGACTTGAAAAATAGTAATTAATGCTTCAATCTCTCATCATATACCATATAAATACTAGTGCGCACTTGTAGAGAGATCGGACCCTATCGAAAAAACTTATCGAACTTTTGTTAGCAAATTCGGTAAATGGATTTGCTAACAAAAGTTCTACCCGTAAAATCAGATGGTATTCATTTATCACTTTATACAAATTTAAACGGTGAGAATGGAGTTTGCAATTTCTAAGAAGCTTAAAAAACTAGAAAACACCTCATGCGACTCACAGGACGTAACAAAGCCCACTATTGAATGTTAGATGTTGTTACATTTGTACTAAATACCGATGGGTGCTACATAGGACGGTTAAACGCGATACTACGAATCGCGGGGCTCATATGTCATAAGACTGGTGACACTTATCCTTTCAGTCTCGCTTCGCGGGCTTGTCATATTTCACTTAGAGTACAGTCCTTACTCACATTACGGCCGTTTTCGGTTCTGGAAAAAAGCGGCCGTAATGGGATAAACGGCCGTAATGGGATTAGCGCCCCTAATAGGGTTAATTTATATCAAAATGGCTTATTGAACTTGTAAATGTTAATTTCAGGACCTATTCCATGATTTTTGTGATAGTTTAGCATTCGAAGGGTTTGATTTTATTAAACTTATCGCCAAACCTGTCAAAAACGACCCTTATAGAATTATTGACCGCCAAAATACGGCCGTATAAACAAGCGGCCGTAATGGGATAATCACTTTTTTGACGGAAAAAACGGCCGTAATGGGAGCGCCCGTAATGGGAGTAAGGACTGTATTAAAATTTCGTATTCAATAATTGGAATTTATTTCTCGGTCGATAAAAGCTGTTTACTGTTAACTGTGTACTGGTCACCTGGACTTGTGTTCTATGGTATTATAAGCGTTGTTGCTTAAACTATCCAGAATTCAAAACTGGCTGGACCTTATAAGCAACATTTTTTTTCTTCTGAAAAAAATCAAAGAATACATGATTTCGATAGACAAAATCTTTCAGCTGGGGCAGGTTTTCGTCCAAAAAAAGTCAAAATAGACATGATTTAAGTTGGAAAAACTTACTTGACATTATAGGTAAAACAAAAGGTTCCGGCCCAGAACTTCGACGGAAAAACTCCGTTGCGTTATCGTTTTTGAATATAATTTCCTAAGAGTAGTATCGTCCCGTGCTCAGCGCGCGGCGTCGAGTTATTCAGGTGAAAAATATTGCGATATAAAGGTTTTGGTAACAAATATTCATGTTCAAAGGAACAAAAAAAAAACGGTCTCATCAATTAAGCCGTAATTACGATACGGCGTGAAACGCCATCAATGAGAACCACGCCCAATCAACGGATGTCCACTACCTCTGACTCAGACAAAATCATATTTCGCTTATTTTTATTTTCACTTATCTTTACAGGGTTAATTATGAATCCTTTTTCGTTGGAATATGCAGAGTCCTTGGACAAGGTTATTACTTTTTTAATCGTGCTTTTTACTATAGAAGACAAAATTTTTAGGCAGATGTTTTGAGCCATTTCCGTGAGAAATTTCATATTCCGTTGGCGAGAGACACATCGGAAAACTCCGAAATTACCGATGACCGACTGGCGATTTATTTCAACGGGAATTCGTTGGGCTGCCAGCCTAAGACAACAAGAGAAAATATTAATAAAGTTTTGGACAATTGGAAAGTGAAGGGATAAAGGGTTTTGGAGAATGTAAATTTATTTTCGTATTTTTTTCTAAATTGAAACAGAGATTATGAAGTCACTTTAGAAAAATTCGTAAAAAAGACCTTCCAGATTTTTTTTTTCGAAACTTACATTCGAACTTACAATTCGTACGCAATTTCTTGGTGTTCCAAAATGACTCCTAGGCTAAAAAATGGACTAGACCTTACAGACAAAATTCACTGTAAGTTATAACCAAGTCCAATCACTAATATTTTTTAAAATTTTTTTGGCAAATTTTTTTTTCGCTTTTTTCGCTTGCATTGTCTATAAGGTCAAAATAGCTTTTAAGTGAAAATGTCCCGTTGAATTTCGGCTCCACGTCATTAGAGAGTGAGAGAGAAAAACATAATTGGATTCACCGTGGACTTCAGAAAAATTCTTACTCCTTAATTTCAAACGATTTTCAAAAATTTCAAAAAATTGGCGTTTCTTTGTTCCGTGTTGAACAACTTTGAAAAAAGTTTGCAAAAAAAAATATTTTTAGTNGGACACTTTTTTAGAGTAAAATTGATAATATATGGTGTTTTTAGCAAGTAATGCGGTCTTTGTTTTTCACAAAATTGATTTTGTAGTTACTTTGAAGCCTTCTGATGATTATAAAAATCAAATGAACTGAAACGAAGTACGCAAACAAATTTCAGCAAGGACCACTAATGTGAACGATTTCGTATTTCAGTCAATATTGTCAAAAGTTCTAGATTTTTTCAAAAAAATCAAAAAATACATAATTTCTATAGACTAAATTTTTCAGCGGGGGGAGGTTTTCGTCCAAAAAAAGTCAAAATAGACATGATTTAGAAAAAAACTTACTTGACATTATAGGTAAAACAAAAGGTTCCGGCCCAGAACTTCGACGGAAAAACTCCATAGCGTTATCGTTTTTGAATATAATTTCCTAAAAGTAGTATCGTCCTGTGCTCAGCGCGCGGTGTCGAGTTATTCAGGTGAAAAATATTGCGATATAAAGGTTTTGGTAACAAATATTCATGTTCAGAAGAACAAAAAAAAATCGGTCTCATCAATTAAGCCGTAATTACGATACGGCGTGTAAACGCCATCAATGAGAACCACGCCCAATCAACGGATGTCCACTACCTTTGACTCAGACAGACTCATATTTCGCTTATTTTTATTTTCACTTATCTTTACAGGGTTAATTATGAATCCTTTTTCGTTGGAATATGCAGAGTCCTTGGACAAGGTTATTACTTTTTTAATGGTGCTTTTTACTATAGAGGACAAAATTTTTAGGCAGATGCTTTGAGCCATTTTCGTGAGAAATTTCATATTCCATTAGCGAGGGACACATCGGAAAACTCCGAAATTACCGATGACCGACTGGCGATTTATTTCAACGGGAATTCGTTGGGCTGCCAGCCTAAGACAACAAGAGAAAATATTAATAAAGTTTTGGACAATTGGAAAGTGAAGGGATAAAGGGTTTTAGAAACACTTTAGAAACACGATAAAAATGATTAAAATTTTTTATCGTGATCGAAAAATTCGTAAAAAAGACCTTCCAGATTTTTTTTCTTTTCAACGAAGAAGAAAGAAATTCGAACTTACAATTCGTACTCAATTTCTTGGTGTTTCAAAATGACTCCTAGTCTAAAAATGGACTAGACCTTATAGACAAAATTCTCTGTAAGTTATAACCAACTCCAATGGAGTTACTCCATGTAGTCAAACATGAGGTTTTTATTGGCAGATAAATTTCAAAACCTAAAAGGGTATGGAATGTCATTTTAACGGATTTCTTCCAGGACGGTTAACAATAAAAATATATTTGTGGTGTATGCTATTATCAAAATCATATGTGATACTTTCAAAGTTACCGGATGATTTGGGAAAACTATATACAGGAACAATATTAGGAAAACTATATAGGTAACGAAGTGACACTTTCGTTTCCGATTTTTTTTTTTGTCAAAAACTGTCACTTTTGCCGAATTTTTAACCAATTTAAGCCCAAAAATTGTCACTTCGTTCCAAACTGTCACTTCGTTACGTGTCAACTAGTTACCACACCAACTGTAATATATTGTTATTTATTTTTAATAATTTATTGTTAATCTGTTTGTTCTGCCGCTCTATGTGACGAAAAAGTCCTAGAGTTACTTTGTCCCGTTGTTGGTGCAAGCACGAATGAATTAGGAAATTGTTAAATACCAAATTACACAACTTGTATTTATCAAAACCTGCATTTAACCGAACCTTGTTGCATTTGAAAGAGAAGTTCTAAGAATGGGTGGTTACAAAAATAACCTAACCTTGTAGCCTTTAATTTATAGGCTATATGGATATCAAATACTTTTCGCACGAAAAAAAAACAGATTTTCCTTACTTGTTTGATTCATTGAAAAATATGAATGAGTCGCTAAAGAATTTATTTACTTGATGGCCTCTCACGGCAAAAATGCTCACTAACGCCAAAACGTCTTTAATTACAATCTTTTTTATTACAAGTTCGTGATCTATGGGTCGATCTGTATTATACTATATATGTGAGATTTCCCCTAAGAAAGAACTGTTCTCCATCTAGAAGATAGGACATAAAAAACGCTGGGAATTTATAAATGGAGTTGACCTGTTGTTGTGCCTAACTTTTTTTGTGAAATTAAGGGCGTTTAAAGTATTATAACAATAAAAAGCGTTGATGAACAGTTTATCGGTTAATCTGCATCTCCTGCTACTTTGTTTTTATCGTCCAAAGGGTGACCGAAATGTGATTCTAGTCGAAAGCGGCGCATTTCCGTCTGATTATTACTTAGTCTCGTCTCACATCGAATTGGCAAATTTAAATCCACAAGGTGGTTTTAGAAAAATAACCTTACTTCCAATACGGACGTTTTTGATTCTCGAAAATAGCGTCCCTATCGGTCCACTTCCCTATTGAAGGCAGCGTCCGTATTGGAATGATTTTTGGACACTTTTATATTAAAATGACTTATTTTGGACACTTCTGGAGTGAGGCGATGTATCTGCACGGGTTTCAAATAGAAGTGGGGTATTTGTGGTCCCGAAAAGAGTTGTATTTGTGCCAGCCAAATCACGTACATGTATAAAACACCATTTAGCGGCCCCTATGGTCGCCACTCAAAACTTCAAACACGTTTTAGCGACCGTATTAACGTGAAGTTTCTTTGTTACTCCTTGTGCGCGCAGAATTCATAATTGTCTCGTGTAGATTTTGATTTAACCTATGGTTATCCAGTATAAGTAAGTTATAATAAGTTTCAAAACCAACAGATTGTCTGGTTGAGGTTTCACCGCGTGAAGGGGAAGTGGTTTTACGCGATGAGGATGTAATTTCTAAAATTAATGAAATTGGCGACAAACTGGCTCTCGTGCTCTTTCCTGGCGTTCAATATTATACCGGTCAAGTTTTTCAAATGGAAAATATTACCAAAGCAGCACACAATGTTGGAGCTTATTGTGGACTTGATCTTGCTCATGCAGTTGGAAATGTAGAAGCGCAGGGTTCACACAAATTCTGGTAATTCACCGGTATGGACATAGGCTATGCTGCATAGGAATACTATTTGAGTCATCCTTTTTTGATATTGCGGTTGAACCCTAACTAGTTAATCTTCATGATTGGAATGTCGATTTTGCTGCTTGGTGCGGCTATAAATAGGATGCAAACTCAAACGTTTAGGTGGCCTTTTTACTCAGTAAAGCGTAAAAATTTAGGTAAAACTAAAACAGAAATGCGTGAGACCGCTTAGTTGCTTGTATCGGTATTTTTTTTTTCAAATGAGTTTTCATCCCAACGATAAATATTTAAATGGAAGTCCTGGAACAATTGGCGGTGCGTTTTTGCACAATAAATTCAATACTGAGGAGTTTGTCAAAGCACGCGGCTGGTGGGGACATAGACTAGCAACACGCTTTAAAATGGACAATAAATGGGATGGCAGTGGAGGAATAAGCGAATTTCGTCTCGCGAATCCACCACCACTATTGGCGGCAACAATTTTTTCGTCACTGGAAAGTATGTTACCAAAACAAGCTTATTTTTTAGATCTCAAAATCACTTTAAGTAAAGTCATGTTATGTAACATGTGCCGCACGAAAAGGCGTAATAGATACGTTTTGATTGTCAATAATAACGGCCCTATTGGGGGTGAACTAACCATTTTTGATGTTTTTGAGACTTTTGTTGTTCCAAAAAGCGCCCCTATTGGGATGAAGGACTGTATCTTATAAAAACGTCATCAAAAATCTCAGTTTAAGACGATTTTTTCAGTTATCAACCAAGCCACTATGAAATTATTAATTGAAAAGGGCAAAAATCTTTCCGGTTATTTGATTCAATTGCTCAAAATGACAATGAGTGATAAAATCCGAATCATTACGCCGGAATCGATCGATTCAAGAGGATGTCAAGTTTCGTTTATTTTAACCGATACCGACACCAAGAAGGTAATTTTACTTCAGTTCAGATTAAATTTATTATTATAATGACTTCTTGTTATTACTTCTTATTATAATGACTTCAAATGTTTTCAAGATTTATGAATCTGTTCGTCAAAAGGGAGTTGTGTGCGATTTTCGAGAACCAAATTCAATACGACTAGCGCCAGTACCACTGTATAACACATTTACGGATGTTTATAAATTTGTTGAACTACTTATGTCGGAATGCCAATAAAAATCTGAAAAGTGGGTTTCTAAAGCAATTAAATCGTCGAGTAAGAAGAAAGTGGTAACTGAAACCTAAAGGGTAACAACTTAAACGTGCTCTATTATCGTTTAAAATTCTTGCTTGATTACCGTGGTTAAATCGTAGATCTGGATAAGCTATCCTGGCGTGAGAACTGCGGTGTACCCTCACTTGGGCAAAGTTGTCGTATCTGACTTTTAGCGTATGCGCATTCAAATAAATAAATCTTTGTCCAATTTTCGAATTTTGCCGAAGTGAGGGTACACCGGTTGTCACGCGAGAACGCTATCCAGATCTACGATTGAACCATGGTATTTGCTGAAACTTGCCAAAAACACTTTCGCCCAAAAATGTCAAGGAAAAATAATTTTGAAAATTACAAATGTAAGTGTTAACTTTAGTGGCGTTAACTTAAACCTGCATGATAAAATATTATAATGTAATTAACATACAGGCTCTTATTTGCTTTTGCATAATGTTTTTGCATAATTTGTGCAACTATCTGATGAAAAAACAGTATGCTAGCTTTCAGACTTATAGTACATATAGCATGACTTATATCAGGTGAAAAATTGGTATTAGATTGATAAAAATAGTTTATCAAGATGAGTACTTTACATCATAAAATTGTCAATCAAAAATCATAAAAAATTGAGGCATCGAACTGGCGGTCAAAATTTCTCAAAAAATAGAAAAATTCTGGGGATTCCCAATTTTTTTTTAAATGAATCTTCTTAGAATTAGAGCTTGTAGACTATACTGTATAAGTTATACAGTATAACTCATGCGGGACAACTCCGAAAGCTAGTCTAAAAAGGACTTTGAAGATGTTAATTATATTTTATACAGGTGCGCATATATACAGTATCAAATCAAATTTTTGAAATCTTTTTTTTATAAAAATCATTAAAATACTGTCCCGACTTGTGATCACATTTTCTGATCTGAGTAAAAAAACTGTTTAAAATAATTTATATGCTAATCAGGGCCACATTATGTTTACGAGTCGTAACTTACGACCATTTCATTTTGTAAGGGTCAGCAAAGATTGTTAATTTACATGACTATTAGTTACTTTAATAAAGTAACACATAATTGCAATACTGTAGCAAGCTTCAGATTATGAACTGTTCTATTTTTCAAGATTTTCAAGACAACAAATAATTTCATTTTAAAGATTTCATTCGCGCTTTAATCTATAGTCGTGTACACCCAGCTTTCCGAGTCGGTCAACACTGCTTAAGTCCTCGAAACTTTCAAGTTCTTCAAGCTTGAATCCGAGGGATGCATATGATTCGACTATGGACTCCTTGGTCAAGGTATGCGGGGGCCCAGTTCTGCCCTCTTCGCGCTCAAGGGCCTCGAGAATAATGGTGCCTGCTGGGGCCAACATTGAATCGATTTTCGCAGCATATTTTGCCCGATCGGGCGGATTAATCGCCACCATTGCCGCCCGATCCCAGACAAAGTCGAAGCCACGGAAGGTATCAATTTTCGGCATAGCAAAAAAGTCGCCTTGATAGATTTTTATTTTTCCATCCAGACTTACGTGAGTTGTACAATTATCCTGCTCGAGCGTCTCGTACTGAATATCATTTTCAGCAAAAAATCTTTATGCCGATGGCGGAAAATTCTGCTCCAACGACTTCTACGTCTTGGTCTCGAAGCCTAAAAATATTATTTCGAGTAATTATCGAAACATGACAAAAAAGGGAAATTCAGCTCATTAGGGACGCTATTTGCATGAACCGAAAGGCGCCTCTATTCGAGTACAGAATGTATAGAATGTATTTCGGTTTGCTAATAAACTTTCTTCCTCATGAGTCATGACTTACCAAATCATGTCTAACGTTTTCCCACACAGTGGAACTAAAACTTTTTTAGAACCAGGTTTAAAATATTTGATCAAGCGGGGATTGGCTTCTGGGCGTTGCCAACCGGTTTTCTTGTCTACCCATCGTTGATTCCAGTCTTCCAATTTCATTTCGGGCATTTTTATTCAATTATTGCTAAATTGTAATCCTTGAATTTTATTCTGTAAAATAAAACAATTTAATCGCTAATAATAATCCACAACAAACTAAAAAATAGTTTGAAATGCATCCAAATTTAACATGAACAATGCCAAGCACCAAATATTTATTTTTTTTTTGAGAAAAAAATAACACGAAAAATCAGTGATGAAATGAACGGCCGGCACTTTGTTTGTGAGAAACGTTTCGAAAGAATCTATTGGGTCAACAAATTTGAAAAAAATATCCTTAAAATTTTACCCTTCCTGGGCAGTCACAAACTGAACTGGTGTCAAATGAATACACACAAATTATTACACAAATATTTGTACAGTAATGCGCGAAAGACAGTAATGCTTGTAGATTGGGATGTTTCGTCCCAGATGAAGAAATAAAAAAATATTCTAGAACTGTGACTTCATGTGAATAAATCGATTGGCAAAAGTCTCCGGAAGTCCATAATGCGGCAAGTCGACATAATTATGCCACTCAAATTCCGGCAAATTGTGGGACGTGGTTGGGCCCGATAGTGCCCAGGCTTCCATGTTTTTGGCTGCTTCGGCGTGAGTAACTTTGATAGCTTTTTTAGGATGTACCAAATTTACGTTTCTTGTGGGACCTTACAAAAAGATCCTCATGATCCTTCATAACAGCTTGTTATCTCTATATTTTATTTCATAAAATGAATAAAAACGCATTTTCGTGGAAATTTCATGTACTTTTGAACTCGCCATAAATTTTTCACGCAATGTTCATTTGGATAAAAAGGGCTAATTTTGTTTTATTAAATTTAAAGCTACAATAAGAATTTTTAATTTGGTACACAACTCACCTAAAATGAACACAATTTTTCCTACACATGCCTGTGAAAAACGGCTATGGACCATAGCCTATGATCCCTATCAAAGTAATTCTGGCTCATTCTAAAAAGCTACCTTTAGTGTCGTAGCATCCATTTGGTGAGGGGGACGAGCTCAAATCCCCGCGGGAACAAATGGCATTCCAAGGATCCCCATCACCATATTTATCATTCAAATAGTCGTTATAACGTAAAATGTCGCGATACTGCCAGAAGCTATTCACCAACGGAGCATCCCGTCGAAATATTTTTGCTCTGGGGGCAAGCTCGTAAGACTTGCTTGGCCCGAACTTGTCGGCCGCTGCGGCATTACCCGACACGTCGTAAATGCTCTTGTAAAAAGGGACATTATAGCTGGGCCAGAAACCGCCCATACGCAAATAATTGGTTTGATCTCCGCTGGCGACGTGACCCGGCATTTGCTCGATTACCCATAGTAAGTCATCTAAAATTATTATTTTAAGATTTTAGAAGCTTTATAACCATGATGTTTTTCAGAAGATATTATATGGTCAAAAGCTTAAACATTTCACATCCACATTTCTCGATACGAGCACACTAATTGGTTAAACTTAAACTTTGATTCAGCAAAAAATCCAACGTTATTTACACTTTACTATTGTGAAACGACAAACCTTTTAAGGGCTGACCGCTTTCCCACAGTTTCGTATCAATGACCATATATTGATTATTGTACGTTCCAGAGTTATACATCATGGAATATTTTGCCCAATCGGCACCAGTTTTCGACATTTGATTTGCCACTCGCACACGTTGCCACGCCAATAGAGATTTACTTGTCACAGCCTCATAAAGAGTATCATTCAAACAATTGATTGTCGTTTGTAACATTACGAGTCCGCTGTCCATTTCGTAAAAATCATCCAAACTGAAAATTACGTTTGCTTTATGAATTTGGTATGAAATAATCAACATATATTATAATAGGTTTTGGTAATTCAAAAATTTAATAAAAATAATAAATACATGTAAATAAAATAAAAATAAAATTTAATAGAAATAATTAAATAAAAAAACAAATGTCGACAAAAAAGGTCCGTCTGTGTCACAGACTCATGACTTAACATTCAGATTAGTTAAATCATTTGTTTTTGAACGAATTTCGTCTATATAAGTTATATAATATTAACAATAGAATTTCTATTATTCTCCATTATTAGTCCTCCGTATCACGTGAAAAAAATAGGTGCACTGATTGGCTTGCCTCTCCCAAGTTGTTTTTTTCCAAGGACTAGCATTCGCTAACCAATAATATTTTTGGATTATATAGATTTATTTATAATTTAGAAATCTACATTTAAACTGTATAAAATACAAAAAAAATCAAGCAAATGAAAAAGCGAAATAGAAAATGTTTCATTTATAATGTAGTAATTTTTTTTTTGACTTTTGTCATAAAAAGTTGCGTAATACTTTAATACAAAAATGTAATAAAAAGGTAGCCCCGTACCGAAATATTTTACAAAAACTGAGTAAATATTGTAAAATCGTATATTTTGGCAAAAAAATAATTACAATTAGAAACTACAGCGGTCATTGAAAAATAAAGTTAAATTTCGTCACCTATTGTGGGCTCAAGTTTAACTCAATGATTAAAATATGATTAAAATACCTTTCTAGGTAGCCGGCATAACTGCTAAAACTTTGTTTTGTAGCCACAATAGACGGATCTGACGTCTTAAATGTATAATGCTTGAAAATTCGATTTGTAGCTCCATAGTAAAACCAGCTGGAATGTCCCATGAAAAGTTCCTCAAAACCGGGCGTCGCTCGGACCAGCGCCGAACAATGGCCCGAGGCCTGCTCAAGCTTGTTTAATTGAGTTATATTCATATCATGCACATTTGGACGATCCTGGGGGAAAAGTGCTCGGGTCAGGTCGATGAGGTCACCGACGCCGTTGAGCAATTGAATATCCCATGAGGTCAGCGTTTGGTCCACTCCACTAGCCCCGTCCCACAAGCCAGCCAACTGGTTAATAACATACCCAACGTTTTTCCAAAACGGGAGTTTTTTATTCGCCGCAACCTCATCACGAGCCCATGATAATTGAGCGGTGAAAAAATCTGCAATTTTTTCCTGTTTTTCTCCCAAATTCCAAAATTCATTCATAGTTTTTGCATTTTGCGCTATTCTATGGGCTGTAAGATGCCCCTCTAGAAGACCAACGGCATAAAATGCTTGGTCCACATTTGTGCCTTCAATGTCCTGACCGACTAAGTCCAAAACACCCCATCCGGTTGTGTTTAAAGTGTCATCAAACGTACCGTAAGCAATCGCTGTTTTATCCAAGATGCCTTTAAAATTTTTAAATATATGTTGAAATTATTTCTGGGTTTTTTGTCTTTTAAAACATATATAAAAAATATTAAATATTTATCTAAGTATAAAAATTCAAAACTGAAAAATGGATGTCATCTTAATAACACACCCAAACATTTGAATTCGCACCATTTGATCAATTGTTTAAATTTCGTTTAATTGCATTTGAAAGACAATAGAAATTTTCAATCAATACGTTTTTAGAAATTTTAATGTTCATTGTAATGGTTAGGTTATGTATTCAAAAATAAAATGTGTTTTACCTGTTTTAACAACATATTTTCCGTCGGAATTTTGTACCACTGACGCACAATTCTCACAATTGGATATTTTTTCTGACTCAAAATGTAATTTCTCGCTCAAACCAAAGCCAAAACAAAGAAGAAGCAAAAACATAACGCGCCGCGACTCGCGACAACTCACGACAACAAAATATTACCAACACACGCTATTTTTTGTATCTAAAACAAATTCGACTATAGTCGGCATATGTCATGAGAAAAATAACAGTGTATTTCATATGTTGCGAAATACAAAAGTAGTAAAAAAATGTTTTCGTGTATTAGTCTTTGTACTACTTCTGTACTACCCAAAAAAGTCCAAAAAGATATTTCTCCCAAACAGATTTTATAAATATGTTAATATGGTCGATTTTATAGAGAATTTTCTAAAATATTGGCACTAAAGTTTAGTATTTTGTATTCTATTTCTTATTCCGAAATAATTTTAATCTAAAATCATATATATGATTCAAATTTCATCACTTTTTAGGCCGAAATTTTTACAAAAAAATAAAGTCAAAATACTGTAGTTGAAGAACAAATAAATAGTTTCAGAACTGCGACTTCATGTGAACAAATCGATTGGCAAAGCTTTCGGGGAGTCCGTAATGAGGGGAGTCGGCGAAATCACGCCAGTTAAACTCGGGCAAGTTATGCGAGGTGGTTGGACCCGAACTCGCCCAAGATTCCATGCTTTTGGCGGCTTCGGCATTCGTTACCTTTGTATCATAGCAACCCATCGGCGTCGGACTGGAACTTAAATCCCCGCGGGAACAAATGGCATCCCATGCATTACCGTTGCTGTACAGGGATGTTGGTTATAAGGTCTCGATCTAATACATCATCAATTATAAACTTATACGTAACTAATATAAATTTAGTTCCTAAAATTAAAACCCAACGAAATTTTCAATAAGAAAAAAATTTCATACTTTCATACTAGGCTAGAATAATATCTAAAAAAGCTATGATTAAATATTTCTTCAAAAAGACCGGATTTTGTTCCAAAAATACGAGCACTATATGCTAATATGACGGCCTTATTCAAAAAGACTTTTGGACCTTACCATGGTCAAAATATCAGACCTTTTTAACCAACTCCCCTATACTTATCCACCAAATAATTATTTCCCCGCAAAAGGTCCTTATATTGCCAAAAAGTCCCCACTAGTGGTGCATCTCGTCGAAATATTTTTGCCCTGGGGGCAAGCTCGTACGATTTATCGGGACCAAATTTTTGAGCTGCAGCCGCATTACCCGAAATATCGTAAATGCTTTTAAAGAAGGGTACGTTATAACTGGGCCAAAAACCGGCCATGCGCAAGTAATCCGTTTGGTCTCCAGAAGCAACGTGGCCGGGCATTTGCTCGATTACCCAAAGTAGGTCGTCTGAAGAAAATTTCTATTTTTATATAATTTCTATTTTTATATAGCTTTATGTTAAAATGTTACGATTTTAATTTTAGAAATCCTAATTATTTTCGTTGTTTACTATCTGTAATCAATGAATATATAACGTTATTCTTAGTTCAAAATGATCCCAAAAAACATATCTTTTAACAAGTGATATTTCAGTTTAAAATCTGTGAATTGATTCTTAGCTAAACCCCTTTAAAGTGGTACAATCAGTAGGTTACGGTTACACTTTTTTGATTTAATAAATCCGTGTATAACAAACCTTTCAGTGGTTTGCCACTTTCCCATAGTTTAGTATCGATCACCATATATTGATTATTGTATGTACCAGAATTAAACATCATAGAATATGTGGCCCAATCGGCGCCCGTTTCGGACATTTGATTGGCTACTCGGACACGTTGCCAAGCCAAAAGTGATTTACTTGTTACGTCGTCGTAAAGTGTAGTGTTAAGGCAATTGATTGTAGTCTGCAACATAACTAAACCACTGCTCATCAAATAAAAATCATCGACACTGAAAAACTTCAGTCAAAAATGGTATCCAAAAATGGCTTTTTAATTAATTAAATGATTTAATTAATTAAAATAAACCTTTTTAGTAGCGTAGGTGGTTATATAGTAAAGGTCAAAAACAGAAGCCCTTTTTTGGACTACAAGTTGTAGTCTACAACTACAAAAAGTCGGTACCGGTGTTTTGGGGCTATTTTCCAAGAATCAATAACTTCTTCCAAAAAAGTTTCTCCGAAAGATCGCGCTGCCAGACAAAAAGTGTTAAGACATGATTTTATAAAAAAATGACACGAGTTTGCCAAATATTTGGGAGTATATTCGATTCCTGTCTGACAAAGGTATAACTGCAAAACAAATAAAAAAAACCTTTCGAGAGATCCGGCATAACTACTGAAACTCTGTTTAGTGGCAACAATTGATGCATCTGAAGTCTTAAACGTGTAGTGTTTGAAGATTCGATTCGTAGCCCCATAATAAAACCACGTGGAGTGTCCCATGAAAATTTCTTCAAAGCCTGGTGTTGTTCGGACTAAGGCCGAGCAATGGCCAGATTGATGTTCGAGCTTATTTAATTGAGCCAAATTCATTTCCTGTAGATTTGGACGGTGTTCGGGAAAAAGAGCTCTCGTTATATCCAGGAGATCCCCATCTCCATTCAACATTTGCAAATCCCATACGGTTAGGTCAGGTTCAATAGCCGATGAACCGTCAAATAAACCAGCCAGCTGGTTAATCACATATCCAACATTAACCCAATATGGATCTCTTGCAGGTTAAAAAATAATACTCTACTACTTAGTACAAGTAAGATTAAATTACACCAGCTAACAATTTGAAATAAGAGTTTACATTTGAGATAAAACTTTTTTTCTTAAAAATGGTTAACCATGCTAAAGCATTACGGTTATGGATGACTCTTGAAGGCACCGCGGTTTTTCGGAGAAAAAGTTTTCCTACGAACTTTTTTTCGAGAAAACCGCGGTCCTTTGGTGTGTACCGTGTGACTGTCTTGTGTTCATCTCATTTTACGCTATTTGGCATCACCGCATCAGTCATAGAAGCAACACACGGTATAAAACTTAAGTATTATTTAAATAATAAATAAATTATCAACATTCTCATCTCCAAATTTCAATTTATTCTGTACGATTATTGGAAATACTTCTAATTTGTAACCATGAACCTTTTTTATTTGCCGCAACTTGATCTCGAGACCATGACAACTGTGCGCTAAAAAAATCCTCGAGTTTTTCTTGTTTTTCGCCAAACTTCCAAAATTCGTTCATTGTTTTCGCATTTTGTGCAATCCTATGGGCCGTTAGGTGGCCTTCTAGGAGTCCGACAGCATAAAACGCTTGGTCAACCGTTTTGCCCGCAATATTTTGACCAACTAAGTCCAAAACACCCCATCCTGTTGAGTTCAGGGTGTCGTCATACGTTCCGTACGCAATCGCCGTAATATCAAGAATACCTACAGGCGTTGTTGGTTATAAGGTCAAGATCGAAAAAACTGACCTGACTTATAAACATTTGAAAAAAATGCTGTGTCCCAAAAAAAAATCAAGGCGAAATTAGGATTACAGGCGGGGTTGGTTATAAGGTCAAGGTCAAAAAACTGACTTGACCTTAAATGCATTTTTGAAAACTGACTTGACCTTATAATCAACCCCATTTTTTTTACATTTTTGCTGAATTTTTCCCAAAAAAATATGAAGACCGAGTACTGTTTAAAAAGTCTACCTGTTTTTACAATGAATTTTCCATCGGAATTCTGCACGACGGAAGCGCAATTCGAACAATTGGTTATTGAGTCATTTTCATATCGAATTTTCTCGCTGAAACCGAGCGCAAAATAAAACGCCAGGAAAAACATAATGTGCCAAAGGACAATTTTTTTAATTTAGAATAATTGCATTTTCTAAATAATAATTTACCTGCATGAGAAAATAACAAATGGTTCTTAGAGTAAAAATAGAAAAAACGGTCATACTGTATCAATGACACATATACATTTGTATGCATTATAGCAAAAATAATCCTTGCAATTGTTGTATGGTACCGGTTCATTTTAAAGAAGGTTCAATTCCACTCGCAAAAAACGGGGATAACAAAATATTTCTTAAAATTTACAACCCGGTTTAAATTAATACAATGAAAATGTCCCGTTTCTCTATTCTGACCCAAAGATATAATAATTAGTATCAGTTATTTGGTTTTTATTAATCAAAAACGGATATCCGTCATAGACAAAGCAAAAGTGCTCAGCAAAATAATAAATAATTGAAGAATGAATTTTTAGGACTTTGTCCTAATTATATTATAGGCACACAATCAAAACAAAAATTATCAAAACACAATTAGGACAAAATTAATAATATGCAGCCGATTCTATCAAAAGCGCGTTTTTTTTTCTAAACATACTTGTTTAGAAGACGTCATTTCAACCCAAAAAATGAAAAAAAATATTAAGTCATGATTTTTGGAAAAAAAATTATCTCAAAAGTATTCTTGGCGTCCTTAAATTTTTTGGGTGAAATTTTTGACGAAAAAAATTAACATTAACATGTTAAACTATGATAAATAACGATTTGACTCTATTTTTTTGTAACAAAAAACGGCAAATAAAACAAAAAAAATCTCGGCTTGTTTTTAGCCCCTGCAGACCAAAACTTTTCTATGTATTCCTAGACCAGACACGGTATGAACTCAAGTCGAATAAATAATAAATGAAATCTTTCAAGACATTCTATAAAAAGTTCCGACAACTTTCCCAAATCGCTCAACTTTCACGGGGTCATCGAGTTCTTGCTCCTCGAGATACTCGATTTTTTTCTCGGGATACAACTTTGCCAAATGCGTTTTTGTCAAATTAAACGGAGCTCCGGGTGGTCCACGTTCGCGTTCAATTGCCTGGATTAGAACTTCACCACTTGGAGCCAAAAGTGACCGGATCAAATCCGCGTACTTTGGACGATCGGCAACATTTATGGCCACCATTGATCCGCGATCCCAAACAAAGTCAAAAACTTTTTTAATTTTACCATTTGTATATTTGTTTAAAGTTTGGTACGTTAGAGAATTTTGAAACAAAAAATATTGAAAAAAACCCTTTAATTTTTCGCACAAAAATTGTTTTTTTGTAATACTTTATTAGTAATAATCCTGTAATGTTTAAATACAGGAAATTTTCGGGGTTTCATTTTCTTGGTAAAATTATGTTTTTTTTTATTATTTCACTATATTTAGCCAAGATGAAGAAATTAATCGAAAAAGGCAATCACTGAAAAAAATCATGTTTATTAGTACTAAATTATAACTAATAAACATGATTTTTTTTTAAATGATGGCCTTTTTTGATGAATTTATTCATCTTGTCTAAATATAGTGAAATCATAAAAAAACATAATTTTAGAAGGAAAAGGAAAACCCCGAACATTTCCTGTATTTAAACATTTCAGGTGTACCTTAAACCGGCCGGTTAAGCGGTTTATTATAATATTTAATAGTTGTAAACTAAAACATCTTTAGGTGACGTATTGCCCTTATGAGACTTAAACTATGACGGCCTGCGCTATGTTTAAATTTTTGTGATTAATCATTTTATTTAATAAACGATCATTTTCATAATTGGTAGAACTTCCTTTACTGTCTTTAGTTTCAAATAAATCACGGCAGTGAATAGTAATGGAAGGAGTCAAACCAACGGATGTAAAGGTATCGCCATCTTTTTCATATGCAATTTCGTTTTCCCGGAAAAATTCCAAAATACCATCTTCATTAAACTCGACACCAACGACTTCACAATTTTGTTGTTGTAACCTACGAATAATAATTGTGAAGAATGACGAAAAATCCGAAGCTTGAAGTTATAACCGATTTCTTCTATTTTTGTACAAGTACTTCTAGAGGTATAAAACTTACCATATCATATCAACTGTTTTTCCACAAAGTGGAACAAAAACACGTTTTGCATTTTGATTGAAGTTTCTTTGCAATGCTTCATTTACAACGGCCTCGTGCCAAAATGGGGCACCCGTTTGCCAATGCTTGTCCCAATCATCCCAATTCATGGCTCCATTATTCGTATCTGGACTATAATTCAATAAAATAATAAATATGAAAAATCATTAAAAAAATATGAAACTGTTAAAATTGGAATAAAATGCAAGTTGAAGAACGAAATTGTCTACACGCGTTGTTGGTTGTAAGGCCAAGGCGTGAAAACTGACCTTAAATGCATCTTGAAAAAGAGTCTTGACTTCATAACCAAATTTTTTTTGGTTCGTCTCGACAAAAAGGTCTTCATCTAAAAAAAAAGCTGTAAAAAGACATGATTCTTAAGATTTTTTTCCAAAGAGCATGCTCCTCAACAAAAATATGACTTGACCTCAGTGCAAAAAACTGATTTGGTTCGTTAAAAAACTTATAACGGTCCAAATTACTGACCTTATAACCAACCCCCCTGTATTCTGTACTTTTCACTTGTACTTTTCACCCATTAATATTCATATTTGTTAGTTATTGAATGATATTTGTTTTATTTGAGGAATGTAGGGTATCAGTTATTTGAATTATGTTAGTTTACATTCTAACAACACTATATTGCATCGGATCAGTTGGGAGAATGATTATTTTTTGCCTAACCTCATTATTTGTTACTTTATAGTTTATAAGTTACAGACTATAAGGACCAATAACGATTACCTTAATATTCTATAACTTATAGACTATAAGTTATGGTCTATACATTAATCACTTGCCCAGATCACCGACACGATCGTGCCAGGCCGCATGAATTATGCGCCTTCTTCTAGATCTTGTGTGTTTGTTAAAATTGAAAAATAAGTTCTGCCCAAAGAAGATACAGAATAAAATACAGAATAAAGTAAGAATAATTTTTGAATTTGCTCGTCTCAATATGTGCGGAGAAAAATCTGGTATCCCTAAAACAACCACGTTAACCCTTTATAATTGAAATTTTTCTCGAAAAGGGTCGTACGGCTCGTCAATTTTGGATATTGTTCCTTGAAAAGAAATAAATACAGTCCTTACACACATTAGTAAAAAACGTCGCCAAAACGCCATTAATGGAAACTAAGAGTAAGGACTGTAATACAGTCACTGTATATCAAACATTTACATAATTTATGCTGTATATTAGATTATCGAAAAAAATTAATTCATTCATTTGTAGCACAGGCCATTTTTAGTTTCAGATTGTCCCCACCGGTTAATACCGTATGATAGCGCTATGACTGCCAGGCGTTGAGCAATTTTCCTATGATTTGTAACGTTATTATGACGTCACCATTGCAGTTATAGCGCTATCATACGGTAACTATAATTTTCCGGACCTGAAACCAAACAAAGTGGACTTACATTTGGCCGGGCATGTACATAAGCATGTGGCGCTCAAACTGTTGATATTTCATGACAAAGTCGTTTGGCGTAATCATCGTATTATTTTCCTTTGCTTTTAGGTATGAATTAAGAAATATGGTGTTATGCTCGGAGCCTTTTTCCTTGAACGTTTCAAGTGGTAACCATTCAGCTTCGCTCACTTCGCGCTCTTGACGCCGAATTTCACGATTTCCACCGGGCTTTGGCTGCAGTGCGCAAATTACTTTAAGATACAGGTTAATTAAAAAAAAAATTCATCGAAAATTTTTATATGTTTGTTGTGGTCTCGTCTGTTATTTTTTACGTTTGAGAATAAAGATACCATCCTATTTTTGGTTAGTATAATTATATCGTTAATTGAGAGTCCCAATTTGGGACCGTCTTAATCCGGAAATTGTACATTATGGAGAAAGGGTTTCCTCCGATATATTATATTGTACATTATGGGTTTCGTCCGACATTTTATATATAAAATTTCGACGCATTATCCTTCCTCCATTAAAGTTAACCTACCGTACATGTCGGAGCAATCAAATGGAGGGAATGGCAAACCAGGTTGTGGCAAAACATGTCGAAATCCGACAATACCCATCGGCTCAGTTTCAACGCCAGTTTCTTCAAAAACCTCTCTCACGGCAGCATCCAAAATATTTTCTCCCTCTCACAGAGTTCACCGAATGTTTTCTTATGCTACATTTATAAGATCTTATAAGTTATAACCACCTGAATATTTTTTGAAGCATACAAACATAATTGTTTAAAAGTTTTGATGTCAGCCAAAAAATGTAAAAACCGTTTTTTTTTACTTTTAACTTAATATGTCTAATTGTGAACTCGGCCCTTGTCAACATAACCACCGGGAAACTTCCAGTTATTGTACCACCTCACTTTTTCCTTAATAACTAAAATCTCATTTTTTTCATTGACGGTGATGGTCCCGACGCCAAGGTAGAGCGATGGATATTCTGGAATTCCGCTTTCTTCGTCGGTTGGCAGCCAATTGGTCAGAACGGCCGTTTTGTCTTTTGCATGATGGAATTTGAATCCGCTTTCCAGCAGATCTGAAATCGATATTAAAATTGGTCCTTAAAGGGAGGTGATAATAAGGTCTTATGAAAAAAACATAAGACCTTGTAATCGTCTGAAAAACCCAAGACTTTGGTTGTGTTAAAAAAGCGACCTTTGGAGTTCACAAGAAAAAAAGTTCAAGAACCCAAAAAAAATTAACTAGCTAGCACCGTCAAGTTACTATATTGAATGCTCCAAAATATTAATAAAATTTTATATATTTGGACGTTTGAAAGACAATTTTCATAAAAAGCGGCCATAATGACTGAAGAAGTTTTAAAAACACACCTTTAATCCAAGCGGTTTGGTCATCACTAACATGAAACCAAAGTCCCCGAACGCCAGTTTGCCGCCACTCATGAATTGAGGTTTTTAGAACATTTCCAAAATCTTCCGCTGGAATGCCTTGATTTTCATACGAGTACACATTTACCCCACCAAAACGATCTCGAGTGCCTTTTATAAATGAAGAAAGGCGTCGTCTAACGATGTTCGAAAACATTCTAATATTGAAAGTATTAATTAAAGGCTATTAAAATTCCAGTTATTAGTTTAATTACATAATTACACGAAATGTTAGAGTGACCTTAGAGCTAAGATCGCTTGGAGCTGGAAAATAAGATCTTATTGTGGAAAGATAGTACCCTTCGGTCACCAAAGTTCGAAAATTACATAAAATATGACAGTTCATTTGCGGAAAAGCGTTGTTGTCGGGCAGAAATGAAACGATTAGTTTTGCTCAAATAATCGTATCCGTCCAAAAACTTCAAACTGAATTTTGTGGCCATTTTTCGAAACTCTGGAATTGGGATCCAGGCTGCATCTGCAACTTCTTGTGTTTGCAAAATGACATCAGTCGAGTCATTTTTTGGTGTTAAGGCACACACCACTAATATATACATGATGTTTTATTTACTGAGAACCCAGTACAAGCATTAACAGTACCCATAATAGGAAAAGGGATTGTACAAGTACGCAAGAGGCGCTGTATATTATATAACTAGGTACGACTTATTTCTGCTTCATAAATGTAAAAAAGAGATGGTTGGGCGTTGAGAAAATTTGGAGCGTTGCCCAACTTTTCCAAAACTAAGTACAGTCCTTACTCCTTTTTCGAACGCTTTTTCGGCCAAAATGGCCATTCTAATAGAAAAATGATCCATTTTGTGACGATGCTCCTTTTTCGGACGCTATTTTCGAGAACCGAAAACGTCCGAAAAAGGAGTAAGGACTGTAATGGAAACCATAGTAAGGAAGTTATTTGCGATTTGAAATAAGCGTAAAAATTNTTACCTCTCTCTCTCAAGTCTCAGACGCCTCGCGCACCGTTCAACCATCAAGTCAGCTGACTCGTTTTCTCGCTCCTCATTTGTTGAAAGCCCACAAACATAATACTTGCTCCTCATTGGACAATTCTCGCAGACCGCGCACCTTGCGATTTAAGCCCGTTACAAAGAAAAAATACTCTCATTTTTTTTACCCTTTCGGTCAGTAAAAGCTATTAAAATTCCAGTTTTTAGTTTAATTACATAATAACACGAAATGTTAGAGTGACCTTAGAGCTAAGATCGCGAGGCTGAAGCTTGAAAATAAGATCTTAGTGTGGAAAGATAGTACCCTTCGGTCACCAAAGTTCGAAAATTACATAAAATATGACAGTTCATTTGCGGAAAAGCGTTGTTGTCGGGCAGAAATGAAACGATTAGTTTTGCTCAAATAATCGTATCCGTCCAAAAACTTCAAACTGAATTTTGTGGCCATTTTTCGAAACTCTGGAATTGGGATCCAGGCTGCATCTGCAACTTCTTGTGTTTGCAAAATGACATCAGTCGAGTCATTTTTTGGTGTTAAGGCACACACCACTAATATATACATGTTGTTTTATTTACTGAGAACCTGGAACAAGCATAAAAAGTATCCATAATAGGAAAAGGGCCTGTACAAGTACGCAAGAGGCCCTGTATATTATATAACTATGTACGACTTATTTCTGTTTCACAAATGTAAAAAAGAGATGGTTACATTCATATGAATGTAGCTGCTATAGCAGCGTTGGGCGTTGAGAAAATTTGGAGCGTTGCCCAACTTTTCCAAAACTAAGTACAGTCCTTACTCCTTTTTCGAACGCTTTTTCGGTCAAAATGGCCATTCTAATAGAAAAATGATCCATTTTGTGACGATGCTCCTTTTTCGGACGCTATTTTCGAGAACCGAAAACGTCCGAAAAAGGAGTAAGGACTGTAATGGAAACGATAGTAAGGAAGTTATTTGCGATTTGAAATAAGCGTAAAAACATTTTGAAATGGAAACGTCTGCTACATTACCATATAAATCAGAACAGCAAAATGGGGGCCAATCTTTATTATACGGCACAGGTAGTACATGGCGAAAGCCAACAATTCCAGCTGGATCGGTTTCGACGCCCGTTTCTTCCCAGACCTCACGGCTAGCCGCAGTTAGGAGATGTTCCCCGCGATCAACGTACCCACCCGGATACTGCCAGCGGGCTCGCTTACGGAATTTATCCTTGATGACGAGAATTTCATTGTTTTCGTTAACTACGATGGCACCAACGCCAATGTAAAGTGAAGGATACACTGGAAATTCGTGTGTACTGTTCCACGTACGAGTTAAGACAGCTGTACAGGGCGTTGGTTATAAGGCAACAACTATAGCGTCAGTTATAGGCTATAATTTATAGCATTCAAAAAAATCTGACCTAATAACAAACTCCCTGTAGTATCACGTGCATGATGGAAAATGAAGTCATTTTTAACTAATGGACGTTCCAATAATAATACATATAATTGAGTATAATACAGGGGGTGCTTATAAGGTCAAGGTCTAAAAACCGACTTGACCTAAATGCACTTTGAGAAAATGACTTGCCTTATAAGTTATAACCATCTGGAAAAAAACGTAAAAAGACATGATTTTAAAGATTTTTCCCAAAAGATTTTCTCAAAAAATGAGTTAACCTAATGCAAAAAAAAAACTGACTTGACGTTATAATGGTGCAAATGGCTGGCCTTATAACTAGGGTGCCCGCGGCTTGTTCGGCGGTCCTCTATATGAAGTTTTTGAGCAGTGAATTGAGCTGCATACGCTAGTATGTCCATTTATTTGTTTTGGGCACGTTTCAAAAATGTGAAGAAAAGTTCCGGGCACCCTACTTGTAACCAACCCCCTGTAGTTTATAGAAGGAGTACCATAACTATGGAATATTTTAACACCGTTTTACTTTCGCTTCCTTATCTTAGATAAGTTATCTATCTTTCCCAAAATAATATAAATATTGGAGTCCCATGTAAGTCCCTAATCCAATCGGTTTGAGGACCAGATACGTGAAAGGTTACATTATGAATGTTCGAATCCTGCCATTGATTTATAGCTTTCTATGCGCACTTATAAGAATAATCTTCGTGAACATCTTCATCAGTTATTTTTCGTAGTTCGTAAACAAATTACCTACGCATTTGGTTTGCCTACGCATTATGCCATTAACCATCATCTTTCAGTTATTTGTAATACCTGTATTCAACAAGAACATGCTATATTTTTTGAACGAACAGCAAAATTTTGTATCCTAAAATGAATGATGATTTTCTCTGAGGCACACAGTGTTAAAACAAACAATATTACAGCGGTAGGCGTAAAAAAACTCTTCGAAATAATTTCTTACAAGTTTCCCTTCAAGGCCTGTTCAAAGTGAGAATTAATATTGACGTTGTCCTCCGAAAGTACTTGGACGACTCCAGGTTGAACTATTCTACTCCTCAAAATAGCCACGTTTCTTCGACCAATTACGAACATAAACTAAACAATCGTTTTTTTTTTACTTTATTCGTTATTAACGAATTTCGTATGAAATGAATAAATTTTTTGGAAATATATGTTAATTACAAAAATACATCATCATGTGTCGCTCGAACTCATTATACATATGCTGGAAATGGTTGGGGTGAATTAAAGTCCCCCTCTTATTCAAATAAGCATCCAAAAATGTTGTGTTAAAATCTGATGAGGTTTCGTAGAATTGGTCGATTGGGAGCCATTTGGCCGCACTAACTTCTCGCTCTTGCTTTTTGATTTCAATTTTATCTTCATCCAACGGTTTTAACGCACATATCACTTTGATAAAAAAACAATATTATCGAAAGTTAATATTTTGCAAAACGTACTCTTCGTGACATTATTGAGTATTGTACACTCTCACGCAACAATTTTTTAATGTAAAATGTTTATATGTACGTATATTTTTCATAACAGTGTTCTCTCCCAATCTGAAGCTGCCAATAGGGACGCTTGCTGACGAATACTATCTCCAAAACGGTTCTGTCTTTAATGGTATGAAGAGTATTTGGTATAAACGATACCAAT
>SCLG01000294.1:72704-97041 GCA_004367875.1 Oikopleura albicans | reverse complement strand
TTCGAACCCTAATCCAACATGTGTCCCACTAAGCCAGGCAACGGCTGCCTGGCCATCTTGCCAGCAGCCACGGTTGGCCATCATGGAAACCGGATCGGCTAAAAATTGTGAAATATTTTGATGTCGAATTGCCATCTCTTTCGTCCATGACAAGCGTTTCATAAACTCAAAATGGGAAACCGCGCGGTCAACGGGTTCGCGGATTAAGCTGACTATGTTTTCACCAGGAAAATAGTGGTCAATGTACGACCAGTCAAAATGAGAATGTCCCACATATCCTTTGGTATCGATTTGACTCTTGATCTGTTTGATCATCCAGTCAAACGAGGTCCCGCCCGCTTTTCCAATGTGAAGAAAAACTAGTTTTTTTGACGAATCCGTTTGCTGGATCTGAAATGCCGAATTGGGTGGGTCGATTTGATTGATAATTGGTTCTTTATAAGAGTTGACAAAAATATAAGTTCGAATGCATGTGCGGTCACACTTGAAAAACGAAAATTGGATGAGATAGTAAATTTATTTTTTCTAGAACTTTTGGTCGAGTGTAAACGTCTTCGTAACACGAGGGATACCAACGTCGTATTACCAAGTCAAATAGTGAAAAGTTTCTCAATATAATATTGAATGCATGGAGCTGGCTATTATATAACAGATGTATGATCTAACCTACGCGTTTTGATTGCCACCAATTATATCCCACCTCCTTCACAAGCTTGTTAACCAAAAATCAAGAGTTGCTCTATTGATAAAGTAGTCACTTTGACTTGTTTTTGTTTGTCTTATCAAAATAGCTGTGTATCGGGAGTGACAGCCCCGGGAATTTTAACCCTTAAGATTATTGACGATTATGTGCCAATAATTGATTTTATTGTGAGCTGAATTACAAACAAATATTTTAAATTATTAGATACGACCTGATAAATAAAAAGTGTTATTAGGCATTAGCAACCCTAAGCTTTAACACTTGAGTTGAATTGGCCATATTCGGTGTCATTAGTTCGTGCCGCAAAATTCGCAGGAAGCTAAACAAATATCATTTTAACATGGAACATATTTTTTGATCTTTATACACCATCAGAGCAATTTTATTGATAATTAAATTTGACCACATAAAATTATGCTGACGCGTTAAAGATAATATTAAAACTCTTAAAGATTTTTAAACATGAATTCGCTGCAGTTTTAGATTTGAGAGAACAAATGTTCAACACATTATGTATTTGCAAAAGAATGTTAAGTTAATATTTATTAAAACCTTAGTTGGGTTGACGAACAATGTCCGGACATGTCCTTTTAAGTTCAAGGTTCGAACCGTTAAAAATAGTTACAACTTATTTTTGAATGGCTTTTTCATTATAAATATTATTTTTATTTTCATCTAATTTGTTACCCGATAATCTATCCGCGATAGATTAAAAAAAATTAAATAATTAAAAAAAATGTTTTTTAAACTTTAGTACCTGTCGGTCGAGGTATTTTTTAAATCTGATTATGTGTCTTAGATTTGTATTGTAGCGATTTCAGCAAATTATACATGTAGAAATAATACACTATGAATATATAGAGAGAGAAAGAGAAATTTCCCTGTACGGTTAGTGTACAGTCCTTACTCCCATTACGGGCGCTGCCATTAAGGCCGTTTACCCCATTACGGCTACTTTTTCGAGAACCGAAAACGGAAATTTGGAACTTATCTTACCTTTCTTTTTGCGTTGGCTTCACGTTTTTTAGATTGCAATAAATCTCTTTTTCTTACAATGTTATCGGTTGCTTTTTTGGAGTGAAAAAAATATGAAATTAGAAGAAATCGTATTTCTTTGTATATACATTTCCCCGAAAATATATATATATATATTTGCGATTTTTACCTCCAACCTAGTTCAATATCTTGTAAACGAGTGACGACGAAAAACGTCCAAAATCCAAAAAATGCAATGAAAAAACTGAGGACCAGGCGTGAGATTGCTTTCATCTATTCATCATCTAACCAAATTGTATCCAGCTAATTCGTCGTTTAACGTTTTTTTATGATTTTCTCGGATCAGCAGCACGATTGGCTAAAACAAAATACATCATATTTTACTACCTTCGTTATTTTGCTCAATTAAAATATTTGTACTCCCGTTGAAGCGTTATTTAGTTTACGTCTCTCTCTCAAGCTGAACTTGATAATATATTTTCAAAGTCAATGAAACGTTCAGAAGACGAACTCTTTTCTTGACCCAGATCCGGCTATGTTATTTCGATTTTTTAGCAGATTTTTTTTTATCTAGATAGCAACTTGAACGAGAATGTTTTATTGTCCATAATTGAGTTTCGTGAAATTTTCAGTTTCTTTTCTGAGAAAAATATGTACACGATATTGACACATTATCTACTCAAAAAGAAAACACTATTCATAAATGCGAGAAGTTTAAAGATATCTAAAAACCATCAAAAATATTAAATACCGAAACTCTGAAGCATATCGCAGTGATTTTCAAACGCGAAAAAATAATGTTACCACTTTTTGGTAACGTTGCTTGACAGCGCGTCTGAGCCCTATGTGGCCTGTCATTGGTCGTTTTTGAGCTCGCTCGGCCAATCACCGAAAGCCAAATCAATTTCCTTCTTTTAAAATATTTTTGTATTACAGTCCTTCCCCTCTTGAGTGCCACAATTAACGAGAAATATACGTTTCCGCTAAAAAAATGTTTTCGCGTTTTAAAATCAGGACGATATTTGAACAAAGATCGCCTGGTTTTTATGATGCAGAACTTTAAGAAACGTACGGTCAACTTCTCACTTGAACTCGAGCTTTGAAAAATAAAAACTTTTTTGGCGACACCCTGTGATGTAGATTTCAAACTATCTGCTGCCAACGGTATAAACAGTAACGTTTCTCCCAGCAGATAAAATTAAACAGTTTAGGTAAATTTCATGATATAAATACTAAAATATTTTGTCATTTCATTATTGAGAATGTCAGACGCGTCTTAGAGTCTCAGACAAAGATATAAAGGATGTCTGGCCCATATTGCAGGATTATAGAAATTAGTGCTACGTTTAGGAAAATCCTTCGCCAAGGAAAATGTTTTAGCAAAACTAGACTTAAAGGACGTTAAAGTAAGGGAATAATTAATTAGAATAGGACAGGTCAAAAATTACGACTCAGAATTCTCTGCTATTTTGGAAAAAAATACCCCTATCGAATTCTTATAATAACAAAACAATTTGTTTTCTTCAAAAATCATTTGTTGATAAATAGAATAGGAATCAAGTCAAACAGTGACTTTTTTTCTCAAAATAGAGAGAATCTTCATTTTTTGGGTTAAAAGCCTGTGGAGGAAGTGGGATATTAGTGAAAATCAATGCGCGTAGGTTAGATCATACATCTTTATGTAATAACCTCCTTCATTAATTTTATTTATATTGAAAAAGAAGTCACTATTTGACTTGGAAAAAACCAAGTATTGCCGTTCCATTAATAAATTAGTAATAGTAGTGAACGTGTCATTGACATTGAAATTAGATATATTAAAATTAACCAATTTTACATATTTCTAAATAATACATGTGTATTCAATCTTTTTATATTAGTTTTTAAGTATGCAGCCCCCAAAAGGCTCAATCCAGGTACATCATTTAGTTTTGTCATTAAGAGCATTTTACGAAGAAAATTAATTAATCGCGTGAAAAATTACAAAGTTATAAAAATTAAGTGTGTCAAATTCACCGCTTCGTAAGGGTCCTCTGGAAAGAATTATGGTCACCAAAATAATCACACGTAAAAGTTTACTCATTTTCACGTTGAATAAAAAAAGAAATAATGAATAAGATTTTGGGAAATATATTTTATAACGGTTTCCCAAAAAGTGACGTTTGTAGACACAAAACGCTATTGACCCGTCCTTAAAAGGTAGAGGTCCAAATTGGACGCCAAAGTAGGTTTTTGAATTTTGAGTAGCACAAAATTCTAACAATTAAATATTTCTCACGTTCGTATTCACACGAATCTCAAAATCAAGAATAACTTTAACTCCCAGTAGTCAATTCGTACAAATCTTGCAAAATTGTCATATTTTGTCCGAAATTAGCTTGAAACATGTCTGTATACAGTCACTGTTCCTTGGAGGAAGTTGGTAAAACTTGGTTGCAAAAAATGCGCTTGTGTAAAATAAGAGGGAAAATGAAAAACACCTACAATCAGTTAGCTTTTTATGCTGCAAAAAATTGTGGACAACTGGTGGAACGTCAAGTCCATATGGCAAAAAGTGGACCAATTCGTGAATAAATGCCCCATTGGGAATCCTCAACCAAAAAAAACGCCATCCAATGTCGGATGATCGCGATAAGAAGGATCGAATTAGACTTTAAAAAATGATAATTTTTCTTGTTGGGAATGTTACTCCTTTTATTTTGTTTTTTTTATTTTGTTTTGTTTCAAGAAGCACTTATAATTTTGTTTGCCGAGATAAACACTCAATGGAACTCGAAATTTACCGCTATTAGAAAAATAAATCGCCATCTGTATTTAATCTGATTGCGGTTTGGACGGTCATGGTGAATTGCTGGGAATATTACAAACTGAAAACTACTAAATTCAATAAAGAATTAAAGTCCTCCCGCGAAACGGAAGCGGGTCTTGTGCATAACTCGGAAAAACTCGCGATAGTCTTGCTTTTCCGAATAAATTGGTGGTAGTCGGAAAGGAGGATTACAAGCAACGTGTCGAGTCATTTGCGTGGCTAAAGGACGCTAGCCAATAGGAGGCGCCTATAAAAAACATGCTTGTAATTCAGTTATAAACCCTCCGCGCCTACGGCTTGCTTACTACCGCGAATTTACCCCCAAAACATCAATAGAAATCCTTGCCGGTTAGGGACATGCCTTTGGCACGAGGATTCTAGTTAACTCCCAGGGGGAAGTGCGAGTAAATAGACACGCAACTGGGTTTTTTCGTCGATTTAAGGCATTTGGAGGCCCCGAAGGGCAAAGCGGGTATTGGTGACCCCCCTCAACTTTTCGAGAAAATTCGATTGACGGTGTTATTTTTGCGTAGGTTGGAGATTTCAAACAGCTCTCTAGGGGGCCCTGGTGGCCCAAATCAATTTCTGAATACTCAGATCGACGTAGTTTGACGAGTTCTACAACTTGGCCTTACCAGTTTTTTGAATTATTGCGAATTAATGTGAATTTTTTAAGTGCGTGTTTATTTACACGCATTTTCCCCCTACGGATTCCCAAAAACTCCTTCCCCCTAAGAGTTAAAAAAGTGTAATTGGCAAATTTTCCACCAAACGCATATTCTTATTTTCCATTCATCTATGATTTTTTAACACGACCACTGAGTAATGTATAACGAAAAATCTCTTCGCAGACTGGTTCTATCATATAAAAATAGTTTTCTATAGAAACACTAGCAAAATCTTTGCATGTAAAACAAAATAATTAATTGCGCACCGACTTGGAATGGCCGGCAACCGGTTTTAATCGGCGGCTGTTATTATTTCTCAAATGGATCATCAATTTATAAAATCTTTAATGGTCAAATGTATATTTCTGAAAGGCTACGTGCTGTTGACTTCTCTATTTATAATTGATAAGTATTGTCAATTAGTTTTAGTTATATTTTTGGAGGGTGCGTGAATTTACAGTTCTATTTATTGCCAAGACTGTCCATGTATTGTCTGCGGTTTACATGATCTGACCCTATACGTCCTTTTAGGTGAGCATGAACTAGCTTAACGGCTACAGGGATACATGATAATAAAAGGGCCCGGTGGAAAAAAAATCATAGAAAAATCGAACTTTTAAGTGTGGTTCACAATGTGAACTTCACATAATTGGTAGCTAGCTACTGGCATGTGGAAAAAAGTGTCACCGAAAAAATTGCGCTTGTAGGTTTAAAGCAAAAGTCGCGAGTATATATTCGACGACCCGCGTCGATATCGGTGTAAAACTGACGACCCACACCAGTACCTAAAACGGACAACGGATTTTGTTGACCTGACATCGAAAATAAATATTTGGACCGTAATCTATGCATATATCTGAACAACCCAACTGCAGGCCCCTTACTAGCAAGTCGGGTTTATTCCGAATACAGTAAAATACAAAATATGTAACTGGATTACCCCTATATTATATAAAGCCTATATAACATAAACCACCTAACACGTTATGTGAACACCATTAAACGTAAAAAACTGTTAACATAATGTAATTTTGTTAACATAATGTGGTAGGGCGTTTGGTTAAACAATTGGAAACCGAAGTTAATCAAATCCCTAAAAGTGTTAACATAATGTAATTTTGCTAACATAACGTGTGTTAACATAACGTGTTAGGTGGTGTAATTTATATTATTTTAAATAACAAACCTGATTTTCTATGCTTCATGGCTCATCAGGTTGAAAGCCTCTTTATATAAAAAACTTTTCATCGTAATGTGACATAACTTATGCCCTTCTTAATATTTTAAGCATGATGCGATAAAAAATGATATAATTCGGTGCTTCAGGCTGAAGCCTTCAGCCTTCCCTTTGCCCCGATTTATTTTCTCTTTTTGCCTTTTTTGACTTAAAAATTAAAATTTAAAAACAAATGAGTAAGAACTGAATTCTTGACATGTAATTAATCATTAAGACGACTCATTGTTCCGATATCGCGTCAGTTCATCTCTATTAGAACTTCGAAATCGTTTAAAACAACAAAAGTAGATTAAAAATCACATAAAGGTACGATCACAAATCGTATTTAACCCCGCGAGGCCCCATGATAATGTGTCATTGTAATGTTTCTCTGATATAACATTGAGATTCATCAAAATTTTCGAAATGCTTTTATTGAAGATAATTGTGAGCGGTCACATCAAAGCTACCAGTTAATGTGTCACTTTCATATGTAAGTAAATAATGTTAACGTGTTAGCACAATTTTTAATACGACAGTAGATTCTACTGAGTAGAATACATGTATATTCTGAATTGTTTTCAAATCTCGCGTCGAATCTACAACTTTAATAAAAAAGTTGTGTAACTTATTAATCATTAAAAAAAACTAACCGATAAAAAAGTAAATTCGTAATTATTAATACAAATTATTTTGTTTCGTAGAAGCGAATTTATTGAGTACTGTATCGCAGTGATTTTCAAACGCGAAAAAAATAAATAATGTTACCACTTTTTGGTAACGTTGCTTGACAGCGCGTCTGGGGCTTATGTGGCCTGTCATTGGTTCTTGTTTGAGCTAGATCCTTCTTTGAGCTTTAGAATTCAGAGCATTTCATTCTTTGAGTTTCATTGAGCTATAAAAAGGACCAGTGACAGGCGACATAAGCCCCAGACGCGCTGTCAAGCAACGTTACCGAAAAGTGGTAACATTATTTATTTTTTTTGCGTTTGAAAATCACTGCGATACACCTCCATAAACCCATATAGTCATATCCCACATTTTATATTTTTTTACTCACTTCAAATCCAAGTTCTCAATCCGTTCTTCCATTAAACCTTGTTGATTCCATATCTTTAAATAAAATGATTCGAAAAAACGCCCCTCAGGAAAGCGGCATAATTTTCTTGTCTCAAGGACAAAAAACGCATAGTGTAGGTACACGTCATTTTTTGGTACGAATGAGAGAAAAGTATTCTTTAAAAATATTTTGTTTATTTGTTTTATCAATTATCAAATATATCACTTTCTATTAAATTGGAGCTCCACTTTAGAATAGCTTAATGTAAACTGCTTATATTATTGTCTTTACGTCAGGAAAATTCTTAGTCGTAAATCTGTTTCATTTGACAATATAAGTCTTGTTTCAAGTCAAGTGAGAAAATAAGAAATAAAAAGTAAGACAATATTATTACAGCTTCCTTGGTTTTTTGGGTTAAATTTGAGCTCTAGGGGTTAATCAAAAAATGTTGGATATGAAAATGACGCACATTTCGTAGGTAATTAATATCCTTTTGTCCGTTTTTATGTAGCATTACTGGTTAAAGAATAAACTCCCCTAAAAGGCGGTGGTGGCCATATCTGCCCACGGTGGCGCATGACAGTTAAACTCTATTAATATATTCAGTTTATCTGTTCCGAAAAAGACAACATTACACTTGTAGTTCTAATTCACTCTCAGTAAACCCATCAAACAAAGGGTGGTTCGCGCCAAATAAGGGTCGCTTTTTTCGAGAAAAATATTATTGCTCAAAATAAGGGTTGCTGATTTTATGATTGTTTCCCATGAACATTTTTTTATACGTTTTTGATTCGCTTATGGATATAATTAATTAAAGTTTTATAAACCTGATAATCAATCTCTAAATTGATAAAATAAAATATATAACGCAAAAAAAAAGTAACGCAAAAAAAAAGTAATCACACTCAGAACCCCTAATTATGGGTTCGCCAAATAAGGGTTGTGTCGCCATATATTATATGGTCGGTTTTGAAAGGGTCGGTTTTTCAAAACACGAAAGCGACCTTTATTTAGCGACCCCTGTAGTGTTATTAATTAAATTCTTTAACTTTGAAATTTCCAGTCCAATACCGGTAATTTTCGAAAAACAGTTGGAAATTGTCACTGTTTTAAATCACTGTTTTAATTAAATAGTTTCGCTAATTAAAAAAGTAATTGAAAAGTTCGTAATTAAAAAGTACCAAAAATCTTATTACGGGTTCACAGACTGTACTCTGGATTTAGATCATACCAGTTTTCTTCTTGCAGTGTTTCAAATTCTCGGTACTCTTCTAAAGAAAAAAAAACGATATTTAGGATTGTCCCAAAATAATTATTTGTTTTGCTTTTATTGAATTATTTTATTTTTCAAATAGGATGCAATTTCATTTCTAAAACAAACAATTACTTTGTAATATACTATTCAGTGCGTTTCATGAGAATCCGCTAACTAATACATTAAAATGTTAGTACAGTCCTTACGTCCAATACGGACAATTTTGGTTCTCGAAAATAGCGTCCGTAATGGGGTTAATTGTCATAAAGTGTCCATTTTCGACTGTTTTGGGGACATTTTTTCACAAAAAAGCGTCCGTATTGGAAGCAATCATTCGTATTAAATGCGCGCAAGTTGAGAGTAAGGACTGAACTTTACAATCGCGTATTAAACAAAATACTAAAGTTATCAATTCCGACTCGTGATTTTAAAATAAAAATTGCACATGTATGTTAATTAATTTAATTTGTGTCTTGAATTAAAAAAAACTGTTTAAATCTTCTAACTTAAATCACCTTCTCTGTAAATAATATTCGACAGCCGGGTACATATTTGAAAAATAGAAACTGAAATTAGAATATGCGATGATTTCATTAATAACGGCTAAATATCAGCGTATCCTATTTGACAGGCTTCTTGGCAAAAATTATCCTCTGTAAATTAACTCATTTTAAACGGGCCCCATCTTTATTAAAATAAATTGCTCTAATGAGTTTGTACAAAAAAAAAGTAAGTCTGACAATGTTGTATATAACCTATATAGTATATTACTAATTATTGATATTTAAATAACAATAGAAATAATGAATTGTTGTTTGCTTTGATCTTTCGGGAGATTTTAGTGAATTGAGTCAAAAAATCGATCAGAAATAGGTGAAATAGGTGGTCAAAAATAATCGTGGCCTTGTGAATGGACGTATTAGTAATCTTGTCTCATGCGGCGTATTACATAGCGGCATGTCATACATATGTATGTATGACATAAATGTGTGGAGTACACGAAAAGATGTGGATAATCTAATTGTAAAATGTATTAAAATTTGAGCCAATTATCTCCAAAAATGAAGAAATGAGAGCAAATATAAAAATGAAAATGGCTCGCAGTGGGCCTCGAGGAACCCACTGGTTAATAATCAAATACAGTCCCGACCTTCTAGTTGAGCACCCTCTAGTTGTGTAGCACCCTCTAGTCGGTACTCCCGACCTTCTAGTTGTGCAATTTGCGTTTCCGAAAAACGTGCACCGAGGCAGTAGTGCACAACTAGAGGGTGCTCAACTAGAAGGTCGGGACTATAATATCATTGAAAAGGAGTAACAAAAATCTAAAATTTACCATTATTTCTTTCCAGCATAATTCAACCAAATCTCATTTTTGATAAGAAATTTCTCTTGCCATCATATTAAAATAAATTATTTTACATAAACAACTTTTCTGCTGACCAAAAAACTATTTATCTATTTTTTATGAAACAAAACCATGCATCCTACTTCATATAAAGCATTGTCGATCAGTCAGTTATCTTTCATCAGCATCGTCTTGCTTGAATATGATATATGGTACAAAAGTTTTAAGGAAACAAAAGATGCTTTTTGATTGCATAAAACCACCAATAATTAAATTTGACAAATTAAAAAGACGTGACCTTTGATGACTACAGTTATCAATATGTGGATATATCGGCTATATCGTCTTTGTCTAAAAATGTTTGTCAAATAAATATGGTGGTCAAAACGTGTTGCCAGGGATTTTCGCCAAAAACAATATTTTCGTCAAAAAATAATTTCGTCAAAACGTGTCGCCAGGGATTTTCGCCAAAAACAATATTTTCGTCAAAAGGATAATTTCGTCAAAACGCACATCTAGACAGACATGCACATCTAGAGAACGCACATCTAGAGAGACCTGTACGTTAAATGAAGCCTCACTATACCGCGCTAGGGACAAAGTAACCCAGTAACTCGCATATGTATATACTAAAAAGGATATATTTTCCATCAAATTGATGACAGTATTATAATAAAATAGAGGAAAATGGATAAAGAGAAACTATAAAAGATAAAAGAAAGATAAAAACTATAATTTTTACAACTCCGTTTCAAAAATGATAGGATCTACAGATATGAGTTATTACCATCTTACGGGATATTACCAACATCGAATATTCTATGTGACTTTTTTTTGCGTAATTTTTCAAATATAATGCCAAGATGAAATGATGTATTTCATCGGACTCAATCGCCACACAATTCAAAATGAATATCCTCATCTTTGTCTACATTGTCGGATTAGCTGCTGCAAATATGCGCCAAAAGTTTTTCAAAAAATATCACACTCAGCGTGCAACCGGAAACAAACGACCTAAACGATTCCAAACGGTTACTGTTGCCGACGACGAAATTATCAACGAGTATTTGGTCAAACACGGATTCGGATGGAAAGCACACGGCGGACATATTCGTTACTGAAAATACCGACAAAATACTGGGCCCTGAACATTTACCGGTATACTGGATGAATATTCAGTGATTTTGATTGATTTGTTTGGCACGTATTGCACTGGAACTTGTAACCGCTCATCCGTGTTACCATAAGCAAAACAAAATATTGCAGTCCTAATTCTCAAAACGGACGCACTCAATAAGGACGCTTTCCTCCAATACGGACGCTTTTTGTGTAAAAGTGTCCCCAAAACAGCCGAAAAATGGATTCTTTATGACAATTCACCCCGATACGGACGCTATTTTCGAGCATCGAACACGTTCGTATTAGAAGTAAGGACTGTACGAACACATTCTTCCGTTTGTATCCGCCAAGATGACTGCATAGAAAAACAAATAAAATATTGAAATTATGAAGTCTTTTTATAAGTGTTTTCACGGAATTTTTTTATTAAAACACTTAAAGTGTTTAGATAGATACCCGCGGGTCGTAAGGGCGTGACATGGAGAGAAATCACGCACAACGGCCCGGAGTCTAAAGGGAAAATTCGAAGCGAAAATCGTGCACGACGACAAGGGGTCTAAACGGAAAATTTTTAATGTTATTTTTTCCTAATCGACCCTGTGTCGTCCTCCGCGATATAAGCGTTAAATTTTCCCACAAGACCCGAGTCTCGTCTGCTAAAATCTGAAATCTGCCTCGATCCCAAGCAAATATTCATTTTTCTGCTTCTGCCATAAAAATATTTTTTTGCCGCTTTTGAAATGAGTGTTGAACGGGGTCCTTAGGTAGTGTCACCATTTTTTGGGATATTTGAAATGTCACATATCGCTTCATACTTTTGCTATATAACCTTTGCTATATAACCTTTGCTATATAACCTTTGCTATATAACCTTTGCTATATAACCTTTGCTATAGTCGAAATAACCACCAGAGTAAAATAATGTGCGCTCGGTTTCTAATTTTTAAACTTATTTGAGTACAAAATTTTGCAAACAAACGAACGACACGTTACTTTCTGTACTTGATTATAAAAATGTTTTTTGAATCATTTATAATTAGGGTGTTTCATTCCGAAATGAAAGTGGTCCAATCAGGTGCCGACAAAAACAGAAATGAAGCTCATGCAATTTTACATACACTGAAACAAAAATTAGCGATTTTTGAAAACGGGATCATGATTTTTTTTTAGATTAAAAAAAAACGTTCAAAAAAAAAATTTTTTTTTCGTCAAATTTTTTTTGTCAAAAAAGGCTGCAAAAGCCCTAATTTTTACGGAATTGTTTTTTTGTTAAATTCAAGTGAAAGCTCTTCAGCCGGACTAATTCCTAGCAGGCTCAAAAAAAGTTAATAACCTATGACCTTATAAGCTCAGCCACGCTTTGTTGCTTGATTTGAGCTCAGCCACGCTTTGTTGCTTGTTTGAGCCGGCGGTATGGTTAGAGCCGCTCAAGAAGCTTGATCCACTCAAGCTGTCGCCACTGGATCTTACGTTCTACGAGGAGACGACAGCAGGTGTCAGTTTTGCTGAAGCAGCAACTAGAGCCACTCGAGCTGGAAACGGTTTAGGCAACGTCCGAATAGGCTCAACCTACAGTTAGAGCCCTACGAGATTTTCTAGTTTTACTCCCCGGCGGTTGGCTCTCTTGGTTAGGCGCTGGTAGCAAAACCTACTTAATATGGCAAGATCTAACCCTCGAGTTATTGGCGGTCTCATTGCTTTGTAATGAATGTCATAAGTTACGCTCTAGACCTCNAAATTTGACGAAAAAAAAAATTTTTTTGGACGATTTTTTTTAATCTCAAAAAAAATCATGATCCCGTTTTCAAAAATTGCTGATTTTTTGTTTATTAGTCTTCTAATGAATTGAACTTTATTTTGTTTTTTGTCAGAACATTCTAGCTATAGCAGAAAAAAAATCGGCTCGGCGATGAAACACCCTATTTATAATACAATTTATTTTTGACAGTTTTTAACGCGTCAAGGGCGATTAAGTATACAATTGTTTTTAACTTAGTATCGAATATGACGGCCGTCGACTTTCCAGTTGAATCCGTGATTGGCGAGATACTCATTGATAAGTGCATCATTACTGACATTAGTCGTTTGAATTCGTCTCGTTCCTTTCATATGTCCTGGAGGTTGAGTGTGAAAGTTTTTCAAAAATGTTTGGCGAAGATTGGCGGTGGCGAGTCCAGCGATGTAAAAAATAATCAGGAAATTCATTGTCAAGCGACTGTGGTGAAAAAAGTCGNGAAGTCTTTTTACAAGTGTTTTCACGGAATTTTTTTATTAAAACACTTAAAGTGTTTAGATAGATACATTTTTGTGTGCCATACCCATCAACCCCGCGGGTCGTAAGGGCGTGACATGGAGAGAAATCACGCACAACGGCTCGGGGTCTATAATATTTATAACTAATAGGCTATAATAGTCGAAATAACGACCAGAGTAAAATAATGTGCGCTCGGTTTCTAATTTTTAAACTTATTTGAGTACAAATTTTGCTAACAAACGAAAGACACGTTACTTTCTGTACTTGATTATAGAAATGTTTTTCTGAATCATTTATAATACAATTTATTTTTGACAGTTTTTAACGCGTCAAGGGCCATGAAGTATACATTTTTTTAAAACTTAGTATCGAATATGACGGCCGTCGACTTTCCAGTTGAATCCGTGCTTGGCGAGATACTCATTGATAACTGCATCATTACTGACATTAGTCGTTTGAATTCGTCTCGTTCCTTTCATATGTCCTGGAGGTTGAGTGTGAAAGTTTTTCAAAAATGTTTGGCGAAGATTGGCGGTGGCGAGTCCAGCGATGTAAAAAATAATCAGGAAATTCATTGTCAAGCGACTGTGGTGAAAAAAGTCGTGTAAAGGACCGCATTATATCAGACGTCGTTACGTTGAAATATATCATCAAGAACATTCTATGAATGTAATCATACTATAACTCAATTACGATTTACATAACGTTGAACGTTTATGTAATAGTAGATCAATACAAATTATTGTGTGGAACAGATGTGACTGTCGCGACATGTCGCGGTAATGGGGAAATTACATTAAAAATGATACAGTATGGACCATAACCAGTATCGACCATAACCAAAATCGTCGAAAACCGGTAAATTTTTTGAACCTAGATTCAGGAGGTTCAGTATGAGATTGAAAAAATACAACAACCGCTCTTATTCTGTAAAAACAAACCACGCTTCTTTTATGTCTTTTCAATATTTATTAGTGAAGAATTATTTTAAACAATATTTATACCCATTTTTACAGTAAACGTTTGAAAGCGTTAGCCCATGAGCATCTTTTCCAGTCCCATTAAAGGCGCCTCGATTCCTATATGAAAGAGCAGCGCAATAATGAATGCACCAACAAGAAAGCCCAAGTAATAAATGACTCCCTTGAAATCGTTGAAATGCCAAGGAACCACAAATTGATTTCCATAAGCGACACCCATTAGCACCGGGTGCAGCAGGTACATCACATAACTTAATTTTGATATCACGACCCACGCATCCCAGTGAAGAATACTTTCCACGAAACCCGCTCCGCCCTAAAAATAGTTTCAAAAAGATTTGGGTTTTTATTAAATCGATTTTTTCTACCCCTAAGAAAATAATTCAAAACGTAAAAGAATAGCATTACCTATATGACACATAATTTCATTTTTAACCCGTGTACGAATTACTTTTGAGCTATCGACTCACATCCCAAGAATTGTGCACAATTTGGGGGAAAATAAAAACAAGTTACGTTTTACGTACCCATTTTTTTACTTATAAATGAGTAAATTTCGGCATAACTTACCGTTTCGCATGCGAAAACAACAAATAAAACACTTATTGACCACACATAGCGGTCAAGAGTCATGTAAATTACATCTCTTGCCGAGCCGCGATATTTTTCTGGATCTTCCTCCATGGGAATTTTTCCGTATACTAACGCCAAGGCAGCTGTTGCAAATACAGCCCACAAAATAAGGTAAACCCATTTGGAGAGTCGCATTTTCTTCTTTTTCCAAAATGTAAAGATAAATGCACCAAGCACGCCAACAGCATACGGGCTAACACGGGACCATGGAGGCTAAAATAAAGGTTCTGTAAGAATTTGCTCAGGAGTGATTCTTATGCGGAATTTTCAAATCAGGTCATTAAAATGGGATCGGGTCAAATCAGATATATTTGAGTTTGTCGGAAACTCCATTAAAATGAAAATGTGTGGATTTGTTCTCCCAACTCTTAAGATCAAAAAGATTAAAAATATTAAAAAAAAACATATTATTTATACCATGACGAACATAAAGTAGATAAAAATGCGTCTTATATTCAGAAACTTCTATCGCTACTCTAGCCTGCTCCTGATATTTGAAATAAAGTGTCAATTGAAAGCAAAAAATAAAAATAAACTACACATGATATATATTTTTAAGAAACCTGGTAGTACAAGTTCCAGTAATTTCGGTAAACTTCTCCAGAAAGTGTCGCATAAGTTGATTGGATTGTTGTCACATCTTTGGCAACACCGAGCCAAATCATTATGCCAATATTCGCCGCAATAATCGAACACCACGATATTATACCAGCAATTGGAATCCTAGTGTTTTCTTTTAGTTTCAAAATGATCCGTTTTTGGCTAATTTAATCGGTTTTACCGCTCAACAACTATTAGTTAAAGTTAAACTTTACAAAAATGTAAAACCTAAATAATGTAACCTAATTTTCAAATTCAAACTTTCGCTCAAATTGAGCATTTTTACTCTTTAATTATAATTTTCGTAAAATATTACGAATAACTTTTGAGATTTTAAATAAGTAAACAGTTTATTATTTGGCCCCAAATCAGTTAACTTATGCACAGAACTCTTCGAAGTAGAAACTAACGGCATAATAAATTCCCCATTCTTTATATACCGCCACTAATGCACTACTTTTATAATTTACATGTATGTTCGGTTTGCAAACGAAGGGCATGGACCGTCCTTATTAAATATTTTGGCAATTAATTTCCAGAAATAAAGTTGTATATTGTTTAAACTGTGATCATTTTTCCCCTTTTCACAAACTTTTAATGGAATCAAACTCTTACTTGTAAAGAAGAAACATAAGGGGTACTCCAAATACAAAAAATTGCATATCGTTCGAAAGATACCAAGAGTGTCCAAAACACGGTTCTACAATGCAATATCCATCAGCGTCGCAATCTTGCTGAAAACGGAAAAGATCAGTTACTATGAACAAAAAAGGGTAAAATGGTAAAAATGGTAAACGTAAAAAATACTAAAATAGTAACTTACAACTAAATTGCTAATATAAATGATATTCCTCCACCATATATCTTTACAAACTTGAACCGGGAAATCAGATCGATAACGAACATGGGCACCGGTACCATACCGGCCAAAGAACCCAGTGTAAAATATAATGCAAATTCCAAAAACTAACGTTAACCGCAAGTATCGATGAGCATAAAGTTTGGCAAAGAATCCCGCCGACGAATTCTTTTTGAACTTTTTCAACAAAATGAAACACGTTAGAAACCCGCTAAAATAATATAATATAATTAAATAATTTTGGACTCCGAAATTAACAGGCTAGGTCTCACATAGGGTGAAGGCTTCGCCTTGAAGCCCTTACATAAGGTAGAAACGCTCATAAGCCGGAAAAGACAATTTTTCCTAACTTTGGCTGAGCTTATTTTTGATAAAGCATAAATTACATTGACATAGCTTGACTTAGCTTTCATAAACCAGGGTAAGCCATGGTAATAAGCCCCGTGAATTACCTGAGAACAAAGAAACTATCAACAGCAAAAATGGCGACAGAAATGTGTTGATAGAGCGGATCTTTAATCACATCTGTCACCTTGATAAGATTGTCAACTTCGTTAAAAGCATAAAAGTAAGTATGGCCCCATACAACCCAGGTCATTGAAATAGCTCGGATCCCATCGATACTTTTAATCACATTAGGAGGTCGACTGGTGTTAAATAAATTTTCCGTGTTCAAATGAAATGCGAATGCCTTAACCATCCGGCGCCACACTGGTGGAGTATTTGGTTTTGTCGAAATCGGTTTATTTTCAAGTGAAAGGTTCATAATTTAGGCATCAATACAAAAAAAACTGAGAACAGGGCGTGAATACCCAACGTGATATTATTTCGCAACTAAGCTGAAATGAGAAATATTTTGTAAAAACAATTTTAAAAACATGAGCTGGCTTGTCGCACTGCCCAGCCAGCGGTCGAGCTGCCCACGCTCGCAATCTGCTGTGGACCCCTTTTTAAAAGACCTCAAATCTGTGTATGATGGTTTACATTTCCAAAACTGTTCTATCATGTAAACCTACCCATTACCCTCTGAGACTTTGTGTTGTTCAAGCAAAACCTTTCTCTAATTTTGAACCCCAATCAATCGGCTTCTCAACAGGCTGCTTTGATTTTCCCTTTTTTCGGTTTCGGACGCTAAATTCAGTGATTGAGTGACTATCATCATTATGAGGAACGTAGGCATCATTCTCAACGCCTTTGGGAATCGAATCTCGCACCACAATTTTGACCTTTGAGCCTTTTTTAATTTCCATAAAGTTCAGGACGACTTCGCCAATTGTGCAAAGAATGACCAGAATGAGAAAAATAAACAGAATGGCAACAGCGGCCGTCCATGTTGGATCAAAAGAAGGATGACTAAATTTGGGGATGTAAGAATGAAAACTTGAATGCTCATTCTCAGAACATGTGCCTTAATAATAAAAAATAAAAATAATAACTTTGTATTTGTTAATGACCCGTTATAACGGCATATTTTAGCTTGTGTTCATTTAATGAACACTAATAGTGTTGCAAGTGTTGGGAACGTTGGGCGTTGAGAAAATTTTCTTCTCAACGCGTTGGGGCAATTTGGGAAAATTTGGAGCGTTGGTCAACTTTTCCAACACTGATGTTCACAATTTAAATCCCTCTCTGAATCGATAATTGTCATCTACATATTCATGACATCGGAAAACATTTTTAGCATCAGAATCACCATGGGCCACAATTTCATTTTCGATATTGGTCTTATTAATAATTGGTCCAAATGGGTGTAATAATTCGTCCAAAGCCAGCTTATGTTTAAGTTGAAAAACGTGTAGTTAATATTTAACAGTTTATATTACGGAGATTATGAAAATTGTTAATACAGAGGTTTGGAAAATTCTGTCATCATTTTCAAATCTGGAGAAGAAAATGTTCAACTACAGAAAGTTAGCCAATTCCGGAACGTTTTGCGGTTTTGAGCCAAAGTCCCCTTTTGTTCCGGAATTGGACTTTTGGCCCAAAAATCGTTCCGGAATTAGACTTTTTTGTTCCTTAATGGGACTTCAAATCTTTTTTGAAATAAAAAGCGTTCCGGAATTGGACTTTTTTCCGGTAACTGTTCCGGAATTGGCCTCCCTTCTGTATAAACAATTTCATGTTTTTGGCATGTTTTGCTTTGACAAAAAGTTTTTGGTAAAATAACCAAAAGTATTACGGCCGCGGCAATACAGCCCCGTATTATACAGATCGTTCCATATCTTCACTTTACAACATATCCTGAAGATCAAAATAGGTTTCAATCAAATTATGCAAAAGATTATTAACATCGTCGGTTTTGCACGTTTTAGGAACGCATATGCCAAGTTCAAGGGGTACCCCAATAGAAGTAGAAATTTTGGATAAGCAGAAGTCCGTCGTGATATGAATATTTCTTCCATTTGGCAAAATTTCAACATCCAAACACTCGTCAGCACGACCCCAGGCTTTTAAATTACCTTCCAAAATGCCTGAAGGAATTTTGCCCCAGGAGTCAATAAAACGAAGGGCTTGAAAATTACCCCTGGAAATCTCCTCGAAAGCATCGTTTAGATCGCTTAAACACATTGGTTCTACATTTGTGCTAAGATTCCAATACAGAGAATAAAATAAGTCAACAATTTCTGGAATTTTGACGTCCAAAATTTCTGGATCACTTTCTGGGTTCAAAAGAAAATAAATGCTAATTTCACTTTTATTATTTTGTGTAATATATTAATTATAATACAATTTGTTTAGTAGGGCAAATAATTTATAATGAAATAAAAAAAAATGAAAAAAAAACATATTTTTACTCCCTAAAATCTCACTTCAATTTGATTGGCCCGTCTCCACAGCATCCATACGCTTATCGAATCAATCTGTTCTACTATGTGTCACGTGGTATCGAGTTAAGGGTTTCCGCCATTAACTTTTTTGGCATTGAGAAACGTATTATTATATAAAATAATTTATAATACGAAAAAAGTAGATTTTATTTGTATTTTTTATAGTTTTTTCTAATAAATTGTGTTCAATTGTGTGAATAAATCTTAACTCTCAAGAGTCACAGGTGTTCTCATAACCCGTAGGGGTCACATTGTGACGATCGTCACAAAACCCCTTTATGACTGTTTTTAAAGTATAAAATTATTCGCAAATAGTGTTTTATGGGGNGTCCAAAATTTCTGGATCACTTTCAGGGTTCAAAAGAAAATAAATGCTAATTTCACTTTTATTATTTTGTAAAATATATTAAATATATAATTATAATACAATTTGTTTAGTAGGGCAAATAATTTATAATGTACAGTCCCCCACCCAAATAAGTTACAACTTCTGCCTGAAAAAATTGTAACTTATTTGGGCAGTTGTAACTTATTTGGGTAATTAGCTTTTTAAGCCTAAAAATTGGCCTTTTGATGTTCGATATACGTATTTGAGTTTGTATATATCGAGAGCGCACAACCGAATTTGATATCTTTGTTGAACGATAAAAAAATAATTAGTTTTTATATAAAAATGGCTGTTTAATCTGACGCCTCATGGTGTTTTTTCATTTTTTCACACGAAAAATTCCAATGTATAACTATACACTCGTAAAATATATACAAGGTGCGCACTGCGCAGTTAACGGGCTATTTGCATCTAACGGGCAGTTGTTCTATAGAACAAAGATATCAAATTCGGTTGTGCGCTCTCGATATATACAAACTCAAATACGTATATCGAACATCAAAAGGCTAGAATTCTAGCTGAACATTTTCATTTTTATAGAAAAATCCCCTAACATTGTTGTTAGGGGCCCTAACTTAGGGCCTAACAAGAAAGAAAAATAAATACCAGACAGCCTTATTTGAAGAAAGTGCGCTCTTGATACATACACTAATAAACATGTAGACTAAAAATACCTATTTCATCACCTTAATCAATCAATACATTTTTTATAACATTATATTCACAGACAACATGTCATTTTTTAAATGTAACCTATTTGGGTAGTTGGACTTGGAGAAAAAAATTGTAACTTATTTGGGTAATTACGTCATTTTGTAACTTATTTGGGTGTAACTTATTTGGGTGGTGGACTGTACTTGTAAGGAGAAATAAAAAAAATAAACAATATTTTTACTCCCTAAAGTATCACTTCAATTTGATTGGCCCGTCTCCACAGCATCCATACGGTTATCGAATCAATCTGCTCTACTATTTGTCACGTGGTATCGAGTTTAGGGTTTCCGCCATTAACTTTCTCGGCAATGAGAAACGTATTATGATGTAAAATAATTTATAATACCACGAAAGTAGATTTTATTTGTATTTTTTTATAGTTTTTTCTAATAAATTGTGTTCAATTGTGTTAATAAATCTTAATTACCTATTGACCTATGCGCGCCTGAAGTCATAATTTTGAATCCGATCACTACAATTTGCAACCAAACACACAAAATTAATCGCATTTTGTTGAATATTTGCATATTCTGATCCACTACGGAGGTCAACTTCTAACAATAATTCAGAGGTCAATTTTAACGCCGATTGAATTGGAATACCACTGACTAATCCCAGTCGATATAAATCAGCAGTCTCGTCGCTGCAAAGTTCCGGATTTTCAAGAGAAACCCCAAAATATTCCAAAACGATGTCACACGTCACTTCGGGCACATATTCAATAAAACTTCCATTTTTGTAACTGGCAATCCAAGATGGGTCTTCGGCTGCGCAAAGAATAGTTTCTTCATCATTTAAAAACATGTTTAATGTTCCCGTTTATCTGAGCTGGATTTGGCACATCAAACCAAAAAGGTACACAAATCCCACTCTCCACTTTTAGGTCCAAAATTAACGCCTACACGATTCGTTAACCAATCGGTCGACCGCGGTCCGATTTTTCAGATTTACTANTAGAAAGTTAAGCCTACACAGTTTGCCGCTAACCGTCCACTTTCCAGAATTTTTTTAGTCGCTTAACTCCCAGGGGTAAGATGGTTCAAATTTGGACCAAACGCCATAAATCGACCGAAAATGATTGTAACCGGGTTTAATCGAAAATCGCTGAAACAGGGGTCTCACCAAATTTTATGAGGAACAATATAAAACATATAATGAAACTAATTTTTTTGCTAAAAATTCGAGAATTCGAAATTTCTCGGACGCGTTCAAAATCGGCGATTTTNTAATTGGCCGAGCGCGCTCAAAAATACCAATGACAGGCCACATAGGCCTCAGACGCTCTGTCAAGCAACGTTACCAAAAAGTGGTAACATTATTTATTTTTTTCGCGTTTGAAAATCACTGCGATATAACGTCTGCCAGACCTAGTTTTACGATGCCCAACGATGTTTGAAATAGTGCCAATTTTTCGCTGGAGAACAAAAAGGGGGCTGTATAATTTGTTTTTAATCGATCCCTATTTGGTCGGTTTCATTGCCACAACTTGTCGCGTCAAATCGTAAAATTTGAAAATGTAATTGGACAAAGCTGTTTCCGATGTATAATAATCCAACAGAATAAAGGGAATATGCCACATCCGGATTAAGAGCCAGAATAAGATCATTAACATCCAACAAACTTATATTTTGCACAGTTGTCGCCAACAAATATATTCCCAGCGAAAAACTTTCTTTGTTTTGAGCGCTTATAATGTTGCTTAATGCCGCCAGACTAGAGTTGAATGTGTCAGATAAAGCTTTTTAGGGTGTCGAAAAAACCCGAAAATGATGTCCATGCCGTATGGAAATATCCCTATAGGCTATTGTATATAACATATGAAAATTTCTGCATATCCCATACAGTGCATTCGAGAATACCCCTAATCCAATTTTCCGTCCTGCGCTGACTTGGATTAGGGGTCTTCTGGGATGCACTGTATATTTGTCACCTGGGAGTTAATTTATTAAAACATTTTATTTAAATAAAGCAAGAAGTCAGAAATTTATTTTTTTATAATTAGCGTCAGGGCTCGGCATAATTGGCTCTTGTTTTTGGCTCGGCTTAGCTGGGTTTTGAGCCCTCAAAATTTTTTTGGTTTGGCTCGGCTCAGCTCGCTCTAACTCAAATTTTTTTGGCTCGGCTCGGCCCGGCTCACTCTACTTCAAAAATGCTAGGGTCAACTCAAATTTTTCTTGGCTTGGCTCGGCTTTACTCGGAATCACTAAAAATTTGCTTGGCTCGGCTCGGCTTGTTATCGTTAAAATTTTCGTTGCATTTTTTGGCTCCAAGCGAGCCAACGCGAGCCAATGGTACCGAGCCCTGATAAGCGTATGATTTATACACTATTAATTATAGTCCATAAACATAGATATTGTATAATATGACAATGTGTTCCATTTAAGGCACCCGTAACTGTATTGGTTATAACTGACAGTGAATACTGTATCAAACCCTCAATAAACATTTCGGCGGAAAGTTCTAACGATGAATTTTGAGTAGGAAATAAAGCATTCCATTGACTTTCAATGCGATTTGCTAATACATGAAAAGTTTGATCCATACCAAAAGCGTCGGCGAATTTTAGAAGGTACCCTTAGTAACGTTTCATAACAATGTTTATTAATGTGTTATAACTAAATTTAGCTTCAAGGGGTCAACAATTCGCACTATTTCCCCGTCAGAATACGTATGAATCACTGAATAAACGCACAAAATAAATTATTCATTGTTATAATGAAACGCCGAGCCTTCAGTTACCAGGATAAGTGTTTGGTTTACTAAAACGGAAACATCTGTATCCATGAGAGTCCTAAACATCCCAAATTCCTCGTCAGAAATTCCATTTTCGAACGAAAGTTTAGCAAGGATCCCAAAAACCTGCTCGATCATTAGAAAAGCTTCAATATCCTGGCCATTGTTACAGCAAGTGACTGTTATGTTTGAAAAATCAATTTCTTGAAATTGATCATTAAACATTTCCAAAGTAAAATTGGTTGAGACACTATCGAATGCATAGATAACCTAGAATATTTGTTAAATAAATTCTTTATTTTGCCCATTTTTGGCATATCGGATTTAACGCGTGTTCGCCGCCGGGATAAAAATTCCCATGAATATCGAACCCGTCAGGGACTATACTTTAACAGTCATGCGCATCTGGGGTAGCTAGCTACTCAATTTGCTCTAGCGCGCCAAACAATGAACTGATTTTTTTGATTATTATTTTATTTTGAAGCCCTGTTCTTCTTCTCTTACTGGAGTGATTTTTAACCTTAACCCTTGTCCGCCACGGAATCAAACGTAAAAACAATTTTCTAAAAAAACATTTTTCTCCCATATAAAAACGTAAAAAAAAAATTTTTGATATGAAATCCGTTGTCCGTTTTTTATTATCGCAAGCCGTTCTCTTTTTATTTAAAAATAAAGTGAAAATGGGTAGCTAGCTACCCAATATGCGCATGACTAATAATATAAGTAGTCTATATACCTCAGATAGCTCTAAATACTGAATCAGCTTTGAAAGTCTATTTATTGCAGGAAAAAATCCCCAAATAAGCCTCCAAATTCCACCGCCAAAAACATTTTCCAAATAAATAATCGCCGATGTTATTTCTTCCGATACATACGGGGCACCAGTACCATTGAATACGATTTTATCATTTGTAAAATAGTTGATGAGATATTCCAGATCTCGAAAGTCGATTTCTCGTCGATTTCGATTTTTTAGATTCAGATCCCGTAAATTCAATTCTGGCAATGATGAACCGCCAAACAAGCATTTTTCAAGTTTCAAGATATTTTGTAGTGTCTCAAAAGTTGATTCCTGGGGAGATAAAGTCTCACCTAAACACTTCAATCGATGAGGATTTCGCCAAAAGCGATCTCAGAAGATTTGTTCCTTATGTATATTTGAAATAAATCTATAGGC
>SCLG01000294.1:50409-72543 GCA_004367875.1 Oikopleura albicans | reverse complement strand
TGGTAGATATGAAAGAAGTGGGCAAATCGAAAATTTTTCGAAAAAAAACTAGTAAAGCTAAGTTCTAGATCTCGTCAAACTGCGTCGACCTGACTATTCAAAAACTGATTGGACCACCAGGGCCCCCCTAGAGAGCTATTTGAAGTCTCCAACCTACGCAAAAGAACGACTTTTTATGAACCGGCCAGCGGCAGGTGGACGCAGTTTGACGAGCTCTACAACTTGGCTTTACCAGTTTTTTTCGAAAAATTTTCGATTTGCCCACTTCTTTCATATCTACCAATGGACGCTACTTTTCTATTATTTAAATCAGTATGCAATGTAATTTTTCGACAGTTTTGTTTTAATTTTCAATACTTTCAAATCTCCATTCCTTTGGTCAAAGCTCTAAGACGTCCAAATTTATCATCGGGGCCAAATTGCTCACTGCCACGAAAAAGTACTACATAAAGCAACAATTTCAGCATGAAATCAGTGGTAAAATTTACACAGAAAAAAATAGACTTGATGATCGGGCAAGAAAAATACGATTTTTTTAAAAATAATGATTCAAAATGTAATTATTAAAGTTTATAACAATGGAACAGAATCGGCGACGTATTCTATTGTTTTATATTGCTGATTTTTTCCTGATTTTGAATTCATCTTCGAGTCAATTTATCAATCGCGGAGTTAAATAAATATAGGATTACGGATACAATTGTATGAGCCGCAGAAGAAAAACAAGTTTACTCCTAAACTTAACGACGGAAGAACTCCATCTTGTGACTAGGATATCGGGTGGTTTTTCCTATAACGCCAAAACCAGCTGAACTTTAAAATTTCTTCGGATCCTTTGCAAAAATTGAAGGAAAAAAATTTCGTACGATTTTTATCGTTCTTATTTAGTAAGTCTAATTTATTTTGTATATTATTTATGAGTTCGGTACATTTGTTCTACCCCCCCCCCTTTTTAAAGAGGGCCTCGTAAAGAAATTAAATTAATTAAATATTATATTCGTTGCCAGAGCTCATTATCGAAGATGCCGCGGAAGTCCTGGCCAGAGTCTGGCCGCCAGATGCCGGTTTAAACACTGAGAACTTCGGGAAGTTTAAGGGTGGCCTTACTCGAGCCGAATGGTAAACCTAAGCCGTAGCCACTTAATTGAATCCACAACACATGAGAAACTGATGAAGTCATTTTCAAGATTTGAAAAATCAACACTTTGCGACTCGCGCTTTATCGTCATACCCCGCGGAGCACCGTGTCCCGAAGTTCGCCGGACGTCCGCAGTTAAACGTCATAAAAGAATAAATTCAAACGAGTGTGACGATTTTTTACTTTTAAAGTAAAATGAGGTAATAACTATTAGTTAATTTAATACTTCGTCATTTATCTTATTTTGCAAATATGTTTTCCCTAGACAAAAGTTTTAAATGTTATTTAGCTCATTAGTGATAAAACTGAAGGAAATCAAACATCTTATGTCGAGAAGACAGGTCAGAAAGGAACCATGACGACAAAATCGGATGCGCCCTAACCGGCCAATATACAGTAGTTTTTAGATTTTCAACAAAAAAATCAAAGACATTGTTTATTACACGCTTGTTGTGCTTTTGAAGACGTTGATGCAGTTTTATATTTAGTAACAGTCATATAATGCGGCATTGGCAATCCTAAGACTATGGACCATAGTGTATCTTACTTTGTATTTTTCCGTAGCGTTTATATTTGGAGACCTAAAAATAAGTGTATACATTGGTAGCTCGACCTATAAATTAGATTCTAAGATCGCTATCTCCATGTGACAATGTCAAATAGTCACATTTTATGACCTGGAAAGACCAGGTTACCATCCTATAGTTAACTGTGTCCCGAGTCCTTTGAATCATCTAATGATGCGATATGGTCTTATGGTCATATAAACGATCATATGGTCTAAACGATCATATGGTCTAAACGATCATATGGTCTTATACAGTGTTCCGAAAATGCGACATCTGCTACCGACGAACGTCGACGGGACTTTCGGAACACTAGTCTTATGAACCTTTTAATCATACGGTATGATTTTTACCCTTCATTGATGTCATAAATTTTCAGTGTCTGCTAACTATAAGTTTAATATATAATTATTATCACCATACTGTTACAGACAAGCTCAAAATTGATTTTTTTCTTCATTCATGTCAAAATTTAGAAACTAGTGTAAATCCGACGTCTGATGCGCAGCGGCCCGGGTTACAAACAGCGGGTTACAAACATTAACCCCCATGCACCACTGCTACACACGGTGTGTAGTTGCGGACTTTAAATGGCTCTCATTTCTTATCGAGTTCGGAAGTCCTCGGTTCGTTTTGACCAGGTAAGTTGCGATTTATAAAACTACCACACGTGAATTTTGGAGAAGTCGAAGTTTTCTGAATTGAGCTCGCAAAACACCACTTCCACCACTTTTTGCGAAAAAAAACGTAGAAATTTTAGTGAAACGCCTCCTAGCGGCTAAGTAGAGTAAGCTTTCTGGAAACATAGGAAGGACCAAAAATTGGTAGGTTCAATACCTTTAACCTGATGGGTGTGTAAAATTTTTAAAATAAATATTTAAGAAATTATGAGTGAAAATATATGACTCGTTTGGAATGGATTTTCAAAACAAATACATGAATAGACGAGATCTATAAATCTGTTAGTTTTACCACATTTTTCGTATTTTTAATAATTTTTCTACATTTTCACGATCAATCATTATCAAAATTCACCAGGATATTCACAAAATTCAGAAAAGTACGTTTTCTCAGTATTTGAGTGAGAATNTTCCTCACAAATCGTAAATTTGGCCGACAAATGGTCTCCTGGGGGTTAAATTCGGAACTTTTTATAAACTATTATTAGATATTCTTAAAATATAAGCGGTCGGCATTACAGAACTACCTTTGTATTTATTATACAATGATCTAGTCAGAAATGACAGCCTAAGCCGGCGGTGCTACACACGGTGTGCTTGACTGGCGAAATAACACTAGCAAGTTGGTGGCGCATCGGTGTTAAGCGGCAAATGCAATAATATTTCACTCTTACCCAGACAGATTATCAGGACATATCATTTTCTTGAGTGTATTTACATTTTATGTAACTTAAAGCAATCCGCTTCAAACCAATGTACAGTAAAACAAAGTTGTCGAGGTATTTGTAATTTATTTAAAAGCAAGATCCAACAGTATTGTTACAATAAAATGACAGAATAAATGCACATTCAGTTGATTAACGGTATGATCAATTTATTTGGCAAGTAACATTTTAATTTACGTAAGTTTTTTTTTAATTGAGATAAAATTTTGAATACTTTATTTGAAAGACAAAATTAAAAATTAAAATGGCACTTGTGAAAAATCATTAGTTAAGATTTTAACGAACTGAATTCTTCGTTTTCAAAAACACTCCTTCCACTGACCTTACATAAAATATAAGTATATAACCATAATTCATCAAAATGTGTTTTAATCAGCGCGAATACTGTATGTACATTGAAATGATTTTTTGTTTAACTTTTGTACGTTTTCACCACCCTTAACATTTTCTTGAATGTTTCAGTCGCTACACGTTGCCTTTGAACAGCTCTTTGAATTGCAGCAGAAACCTTCGTCATCGAAATTGGTTTTCTCCGGCTTAGGCGATGACCTTGAGTCGATCTGTATTTATGTGACATTAACCGTTGCCTACCGGATGCATTTGCATTTTGAAAGGCAAACGATGTCGTCGGTTGAGCGTTGAGGATATTGACCTGGTCCATAAAGAGGGACCAGAAAAGGATGTTCCAACAGTTCATTTTTGGTTAAAGTTTTCTTTTTTCTGATTCTAACATTTTGCTCACTTGATTTTATATTCGAGTTCGAACGCATCACAAGTAATTATCGCATGATTTACCATGTTGATGCTCAGAAAGTTCTCCTTCAGTTTTTTGATACGAACGTTCTATTTATCCTGACTTCGTCATAAAATCGGCAGCTTCAATTTGTTACCGTTTCCATCTCGACAAACAGGTAAACTATGTGATGCTTGACGGCCGTGAAGTCTAGTACGTCATGCGTCATCTGGAAGTTTTTTTTCGAACTCAACTATTGAACAAAATATGTTATCCTGAAATAAGAAGCTATGGAATCGAGGTCGTAATTTCATTTCAATACGGTATCTTTAAATTAAAGTATTATACGCAATGACCCGTTAGAAACCTAAGAGTTTTCAGTTTTTGTACGCTATGACTCATAGGCTATGAGAACTTTACGTTAGATTAACCGGTCCCCATTTTTACGACGTCATGTGATATAAGTTCTGTTGTATAAGTGACTTTAAGAGTACAACTTAACACTTTCCTGAACGCACAATTTTATGGAACATTATAATCATTCGATTAAATTCGATTTCTTTTTTAATGAAAGGATTTCAACTGGTTCTTGGAAAACTCAATACAAGGCTTAATCAGTCCATGACAGAGCAGTTGGCTAAGTATGGGTGTCTATTGACTCCCATAACTGGTGCGGGTAGGGCTGCTCTAATACATTGATGCTTAAATCCAGCCCCGCGGGGACCCCGTTTCACGACGTCGCTCTGTCATGAACTGATTACACGCTCAAATACAAGCTACGCTTTGCGGGGCTTCTCTGTCATTGGTCTGCTTGCACGCTCGTATTCAGCCCCGCTTCGCATTTTCACATAAAACATTGTTCATCAATCTATTATTTTTCAAACTACACATACTAAAATGGTACAAATAGGTTTGAATGGGAAGCACAGTATCTGGAACAAAACTTAAATTTTACCAAAACCAGTTTCTAGCCCTAATTCATCAGACTAGACATATTAAGCATAAAGGCCTGGCGTATACCTATCTGTGGGATTTGTCTAACCGGCGTAATTAGGGCTAAAACTGGTTTTAGCACTTAGTTAAAAATTTAACTTTTGTTCCAGACACTGTGCCTCCGTTTGAATGAGTGAAAACCTATTGTTATCGTACAAGTTTAGAATATTGAACAACGTAATTGGTTGCGAAATAATGATCTGGAGAACTTCGATATGTTTTTTTTGTTTTAAAAACGTCATAATAAAAATATTTTTGGTAAACAAATCGGTGATATAGCTTTTCAAAAAGTCAAAACAACGAATTCTCATATGATTGAATTTGATAATTATTGACACATAATATTTTTCAAAACGCGATTATCACAATAAGTTGTATGACACAGTTTTGCCAAAAACAGCTGATAGGTTCATACTATATGCGTCATAAACTGTAATTACATGTAAGCGGATCGGTAAAATAGTATTTTAGGAATTGTGCTTTCCAACAACATAATTATTTCTATTAATATCGTAGCATCGCGGAGATTATCCGAAGTTCATTATATTATGACGTTGATAGAATAAACTCTTATTTGGAGTCATTGGGTCTTTCTTGTGACATTGATTCACAGTCACAAATATAAATATAAAAATACAGTTCTTGTCGTCACATTGAGTCACATTGAACCACATTGAGTCAATATGACATTGACCCGCAAGCACGGAATTCGCCACGCACCACGAGATTCTAATTTTGCGTTAACTCCCAAAGGTCACACGGACTAGACACCTTTCTGACCATGTTAAGACGAACAAAATATCAGTTTCGTTTTAGGTTGTATATTTTTTCTCGAACAATTTAACTAGACCCGTGTTTTACCGATTTTCCATTGAGCACGGTTTACTATCATTTTTAGTCCATTTGGGGCGTTTAGTCCAAATTTGGACTAAGTGACCCCTGGGAGTTAAGGATAAGTCACAGCAGCAGGGACTGAATTGATATGCTATCTAAGTGGTCAAAAGAGCATCCGTTTAAATTTTCTAGATGTACAGTTGGTGCGCCCACAACGCTACAGTGCGCCCACAACGCAACGGTTTTTGGCCTATAGGTTGGTGCGCCCACAACGCAACGCCCCACAACGCAACGGGTTTTGACCTATGTTTTCGTTTAACACACAACACATTTCTCTTCATATATTTCAGAGCCGAATTAAAAATAATATAATTTATTCACTACAAAATGAATTTGTTAAAAAATTAGTGATTGAAAACAAGTTAGTTCTCAATTCTAGAGATGAGCCTATACCCGGTAATGCATTTGGTGATCGGTGCGCCCACAACGCAACGGTGCGCCCAAAACGCAACGCTTTTTGGGGAAGTGATTGCGTAGCGTTGTGGGCGCACCAACTGTAATAGCCTTTATCCATATCTGCCTTTATCCAATTTAGACTTTATCAACAACAAAAAATTAAAAATAATTGAAAATAAATCAGCTGACATTGACAGATTTTCGACGAACTACCGTTCATGCACTTAAGCCTTTCTCCAAATTAAACTTTCTCCACTTTTGCCTTGTTCTTAAGGCGGATTACCAAATAAAGACCAAATAGCCTTCCGGCCATTACGACATCATACCAATTCAGTCGGTGCCTTCACATCCTATAAGTTAGAAAATCTTACCGAACACCAAAATTTTTAGCACCAATTTTTATCTTCTGAAACGCGTGTTAAATAAATTCGGGTCAGTGCCGTTGTTTACAAATTTGACTTTTCGGAATAGCGCTTAGAAAAATGAATACCAACATCAGCATCTATATATGACGTAGAAAAGTGAAAAGCGTCATAAGCTGTGGTTTTGTAATTGTCTGACCTTATAACCAAGAACGCTTGTAGTATCTTAACTTAAAATTATACAAACAGATGCGAGGGGGTTTGCGTCAAAAATATGTCCGTTTACAGCGTCAAATTAGTAAACAACACATTCGATATAACCATTTTTAATGATAAAAACTCTCATGTGTTTTCCGTATCTTGCGTTCGTCACTTAAAGATCAGACAATATTAGACCGTCTCTAAGACTGTGATATTTTGTTCTGCGTTCATTATTTTTTAATGTTACTTGTGATGGATTAAACTCAATAGCAGTCGCTTTTCCTTCCAGGATACCGCAATTTCCCAAACCCCCGATCCAGACTTCACTTCTCAGATAAAAAAAAAATCCAGACGGAATCATGTCGGTGTATCAGAAAAGGAATGATATTGTTAAAATCATTTGAGCGTCACATCAGATGTAAATGTTAATACTTTTGGAACGGTATACGTAAAAATCATTAAATAATATTATCATTAAAAATGAGTGAACAGAACATAATTTTGAAAATAACGGGCCGTTTAATGCTTGAACACCGTCTGACGTTAACTTGGCCAAATAAAATAAATCAATTGCATGAAAGCTGCAGAAGAAGATAGCATTTTTTTGTAAAAATCACTTCGAAAAGGGAGAATTGTGTGAATAATCGTCTTTTTTTTCTGATAAATGAACTTGTTAAGGAGGGGTCAGTCATGTTGTGTACAAACTGAATCCGAAAACCAGTAAAGTCTATTTTTGTCAACCATTTGATGTTTTATTATTATTTGAGGTGTTTAACAATAGCTATTGTTATCAAGTAAGGTCAAGTTTACTTGACCATCAAATTCTAGAAATTTGGACGTTTGAAAATTCCGATCAAAATTTGGATTTATAAAAAATATTTATCGTTTTTTTTTTATTAATCGTTATTTTACAACTTACGTTATCTGTTATTCCGTCTCAAATTTTGCGCACGAAATTTGATCAAGGCATTCGATTGGGTCCTAATAACAGCACCCAGCGCCTATTGGCTAAAAGTGAAGAAAGCTACAACTAACATGTTTTGATCGTCTCAATGAAACCACTTCACAGTCTAACAAACCGAATCAATTTTTTTTAAAGAGTAGTATAAATTATAATATAAATAAAAAGAATACGTATAGCAAGTAGTCTAAGCGAATTTTGGCTTTTGCGTTAGGGCGGTGTAATTTTGACGCGATGAAGATAAATAAGAAAACGTCGGAACGGGGAAACGAAAAAAGACTGATTCAGACGGTGCCCGAGGAGAGCCGCGACGAGTTACTGAAACAACGCTGGAATATTTTATCGGAAGAACTGTTTAATGACAGTATTATCTCGGCTTCGAAGGATAGTACCAAATTTCCCACTAGTACAAAACATGCGAAATGTAAGTTCTTTAAAAATGTATGCACATCCAGCATGTGACATGCTATGTAATAGTATGTATATAACTTATATAATATAAGGATATAGCATGAAATATGTAATTAAACATATTATGTATATACTATTTTCTCAATATAAAGTAATCTTCAATTTTTGGTTAAAAAGCCTCTGAATGAGGTAGGATATGATTGGTTGGAATCAAAACGCGTAGGTTGGATCATACATCTTAATACTGTTGAGCTTCTACCTCCTGCATTTCTATTTTCATATTATCTTTTAATTTGAGCAATTAGTACATATTTCATCTTTTTCAGCCTATGTAACAACGGTGTATTGATAAAAAAAATAATTAAACTTTAAATTGTCTACTGTTAACCGGTTACTAGCAAAAAACTGAAAATAACGGATTTTCTACTTTAAAACCAAAAGCCCTGTGGCGAAGAGTAAGTTTTTCCAAGACGTTTTTTCCAAGAATATGTTTAAAATTTGAAAAAATATGTACAACTTTCCAACCGAGCTAGATCCGGCTGTGTGAGAAATTCTCCGACAACCGTGGTGCCACATTTTCAAGCATGACCAACTTCATATGATCAATAAATTATACAATATAGAAATTTTGGCGTTGTAAAATTCCGATTAAATAATAAAATTGGTCATAGAAATTTTCAAAATCAAATGTGGTTTAACTATTTTTTGTCCAGATTAAGTTGCGGTGTGCAATCGCTGCTGATAATTGTAACGATCAAAATATAGCCATCTTAAGATTTATTCTCAAAGTGTAAAACAAAATGATATAACGGAAGTTGTGGAACGGGTTTGTTAACGTGTCAAGTTTGTCAGCAACACAACGGACCCATCCTTAAAATTATGACTTTTAGTCCACAACCATCGCCCTTTTCTAGAAGCGCTTTGGAAAAAAGCGTCTTCAAAAACGTTTTGTCGCATTATGACCTGGAATGAAGATGGCAAATCGGTGACCATTTCTGACCTTGAGCTTTTCAAACGAATCCACATACCAAAGCTACTTAGGATCACTGCCAGGGGTAGTACCACACATGTGCAGTTCAATAGCTTCAAAAGAAAACTAAAGCGGTTGAATTTCGAGTTTAAGATATCTAAAAGTTCAGGCAGGCTGAAGGTTCTATAAAAGTAACGACAGTGATTGTTTTAGGAAATATTTGAAAAATGTTCTTCGTAATTTTTATCTACAGTCCTTACTCCCATTACGGCCGTTTTCGGTTCTCGTATAGAATTATTGACCCTTATAGAATTATTGACCCCCAAAATACGGCCGTATAAACAAGCGGCCGTAATGGGATAATCACTTTTTTGACGGAAAAAGCGGCCGTAATGGGATAAACGGCCGTAATGGGAGCGCCCGTAATGGGTGTAATTGTAAGGACTGTAATTGTTTTGTTGGAAGCATTGTTCATGGGCCATGAATCATGGCTGATCCAAACTTATAATAAACTCAATTTTTTATGAAAGCAAGGCTTGAAGAATTAAAAAAAGGTAGAGCAATTTTTTTCGTCGAACTGGTTTAATCGTTTTTTTTAATGAACTTGTGGCCGAAATGGACTATGAATTGTAGTCTATTTATACAATGTTACAACTTGAAATAATTAGACATGTTTCGTACATTTATTTTTCGTACATCATCAGTAATATGAATGAGAAGCGAGAGTTTTCAGCTCGAAAACGTAGTAAGAGTAATTTGGCAGCGGGCCTCAATCAGTGCCAAATTACGGGCCCGCTCATGACGTGAATGAAGAACGATTAATACAGTCACATGCCATGGTCATTGTTTTATGTGTTACTTGTTTATTAAGATCAGGTTGATTAAGTGTTATAAGAAGACCTTCGTGTATGATACGACTGTAGTAATAGTGTAAATTTTTTTCTAAAATTGTAAAATTTGATTTTATAAATTCACGTTTTTGGGCATCGCTTGGTACGACGCCATAAGTGTCATTTAAAGTATTTTTATATACATCACAGTTAGATATATGTTTGTGCACGTGGGAACTGGAATCAGTGCGATGTTGATATATACGAGATTCAAAGAGTTTAGAAGTGTGTCCGATATATGTGGCAGTACAAGGGCATTTAAATGAATAAACAAGATTAGATTGGTAATAGTAATCTGTTTTTGGCTTCATTTTAGGTGTTATTAGACGTGCTAGTCTAATTGTTTGAAATGCTATGCGTAATCGAAAATTTGGAGTATATTTCCGCAAAATTTGATAGATCTTAGACGCTATTTTACTACAACGGAAGCTAGTATATGGAATTGATATGGTCACATGTTTAAGCTCTGGATTATTTTGTTCAGGCCCGCTGCCAAATTACTCTTACTACGTTTTCGAGCTGAAAACTCTCGCTTCTCATTCATATTACTGATGATGTACGAAAAATAAATGTACGAAACATGTCTAATTATTTCAAGTTGTAACTTGCAAAATTGAATAAAATATGTCTCAAAAACAATATACATTTATACAATGGTGCCGCACTGTAATTTTAACATTAATTTGTCGAACTTGTTGGGTCGTATGGGTTCCGAAATTTGTTTGTCATACTGTATGACTCATACTCAAATGTGTTTTGTCAACCTATATTTTAAGTATATAAATATTAATTTGTTTTCGCTTTGGAGATTTTATAAATAACCAGTGCCAGGTAAGTATCATTTATCAATAAAAAATATATGTACTATACATAAGTATGATGTCAAGCTATTATTTGTAAACCTCCAAAAGTGGCAAAGCTAAAACAGTAATGGAGGTTTGGCATCATTTGGGAATGTTCGTACAAGACAAAGAGCAATTTCAGGAGAATCTTACACCAGTACGATCACTTCCTCAACCCGCGACATGTGATTTATCCGAGGCCGGTGAATTAAAGCGACGAGATTTGTTCGAACAGAGGACCGATGAAATCATGAAGGAAAGACTAAACAAGGATGACTTGATTTGTCGAATAATTTCAAATGAACACGATAATGACGAATTGATAACTCAAATATCCGGACTAAAACGAAAATACGAAGGTTAGAATATAAGTTATATTATATATCTGCTTCGGCGCCGTTGGTCCCTATTATGCATTTTTTTTTCTCGCCAAAACGGTCCTATAATTATTTTGGGCTAATAGAACCCATTTAATCAAAAACCAATTTTGCCAAATCATATAATTTAAAAAGTTAGTAAAAAATGTTGAAAAATAGAATTCTCAAAATGTATGTAGTGAGGGGGATCATATGAATCCTCCTCACCTTTTGAGGTCTAGAATTTTTTGAAAGGTTCAAATATTTTAGAGCTCGCCACAGACATTTTGAGAATTTTATTTTTACTAACTTTTTAAGTTCTATAAGTTGGCAAAATTGTTTTTTGATTACAATATTCGATTAAATGGGTTCCACTGGCCCAAAATAATTAAAGGACCGTTTTTGCATTACAATTGTTCGTCCGATTACTACGTGTATAATTGTAATTTAATACTTTGTATTTGAAGCCGATGAAATTCTTTTCTTGACAAGGGACCAACTACAGTCTCGACATAATGCACGTATGGCCGCGCATGAAGCTACCATCGATGATTTAATGCAAAAGGTACGAAAAAGGCGCGCGGCTTTGGCTGGAGTAACCAGTAGTGAACAGATTCGACAGATGATTACGGACCAACAAAAACGCTTAAGGGAACTGCATGCAGCGGAATCCAGCGGCGGACATAATTTAAGTCAAACCCTTAAGGTAGTTTAATATACGGTAGTATGTACTATGTTGTCAAAAATTATCGGCGATACCGCCAATGTAATTTCTGGAAAAGTTGAGGGGGTCAGCAATACCCGTTTTGCCCTACGGGACCTCATTATGTCCTAAATTGACGAAAAACAAGTCGTGTTTCCTCCTGGGAGTTAAGAATAGAAAATATCAATCTCGAAAATATGCAAAAACGCAAATAGTATGACCACGATAAAAACTTAGGTGTCGGCAAAATAATTGGAAAGTTTTTGATGAAAAAAATGTCATTATAAAAAAATTCCAACTTTAACTCGTGACCCGCGACTCTTGGACTCGAAATGGGCGCAAACGTCAAAAATTTGATGAAAATCCAATTTCTAAGCAACGTATATCTCCAGAAATCTAATAATAGGAAGATCAACCTAAATGCTTTCATTCTATTAAAAGCGAAATCAAAAAATGGGCCGTAATTCGACAAAAAAAAACAATTTTTTAACCAGGTCTGCAAAAAAAATCAATGTTTTCCGACAATTTGTTTCAAGCAAAACATAAATTGTTATTATATTTCTACTATTAATACAATCGTTTTCGTCTAATATTTCAAGCCCAAAAAACGTTAGATGAAACATTTAAAACGGCACCCAAAAATATTTAAATTGGTATATTTAGAGGCATCCTAAAAAGTTATCGAAGACGGCGAAAAGGCTTTTGAAGCTGGATTTCGGAGATTTGAAATCAATCGGAATTCTTGATTGGCCAAAGATGTTGTCAAAATGGCTCGATTATGGTAACGAGCAGAAAACATTCCTGGGATCATCTTCACTTGACATGAAGGACATCATCGTTTTTCAGGATCTCCTAGAACCCCATCGAACGTACAACTACCTTTAACGACGGCCACGGATCCTTTTTTAACTCCCGAATTGTGAAGTTAATTTCTCTTTTATTTTTGTATCGAAGCTATCTGTATTTCATTTATTGCGAACGAGTACTATTTGAGTGAAAACTAATAATACACAGGTTAACCGGGGACGAAAACGTTTCAAAACCGACCGGTTAACGGGTTTTTTGGCTGGTTTAAGGCGCACTCTGTGTACACAGTTTATTGTGGTCTCACTATGTTTATGGACTATAAATTAAGGTACTATAAAACTATAAATTTTGCCCAAAAAACTCCCAAAAAGTGTCACTTCGTTCCAATCTGTCAACTTGTTACGTGTCAACACGTGTATACACATTATTCAAATGATTATTTGTGTTTTATTTTGCAGGATTTTTTCCATCATTTTTTTATTCGATACTGTACGTGTATGTGGTAAATATTTTGTTTAACAAAAACACGATATCTAAATACGACCAGCAGGTGATGCAAAATATCGGACCAGCCTAGTACTGTCTTTTTTCGGAAACGTACCGGTCTTTAAAATGGCTTTCCTATCATAAAGGTAGACAAATGAGGCCGGTGGTATGTGTCACGGGCTAAGAACTTTAGCCTAAGGTATTAAGAGCGCGACGCTATTACCTTCCCAAAAAACAGACAACACGGTTAAGGTTGAAAACGCGATTTCAAATAGTGCTGTAATACAGTCCTTACTTCCAATACGGAAGTTTTTGATTCTCGAAAATAGCGTCCGTATTCAAAAAAGGGGAGCGCTTCAATTGGTACGCGCGATCTTTTGGTACTGAAGCTTCCTTTGGTACTAAAGCTTCTTTTGGTTCTTGATTCTTTTGGTATCAATGCTCTTTTGGTACCCATGCTTCATTTGGTACTGGCGAGTACCAAAAGAAGCTTTAGTACCAAAGGAAGTTTCAGTACCAAAAGATCGCGCGTACCAATTGAAGCGCTCCCCAAAAAAGGGCAGCGTCCGTATTGAAAAACGTTTTTTTTTGACGAAAAAGCGTCTGTATTGGAAGCATCGTCCGTATTGGAAGTAAGGACTGTATAAGTATATAACCCGTAGTCACATGCCTAAAACAAGCTTAGTAATTTGATGTTGATGGTTTTAATTTATTAAACCTCGTGCTTGATCCAGCCAAGGGTTCTTAAACGCCCCTAAGCACCGTAGGTGCGTCGGTCGGCCGACCCTACCCCGATGTAAGGGCGTTTAAAGCGCGTGAAATCGAGTGTGTAGTTGACAATTCCATTTTGATGTAGCGGACAAAATGTAAATCTCAACTTTCTCCTGGAATAAGTCATAAAATTAACATTGTAAAATTAAAACGTTTTTTCCGCCAGGCTGGCAGAATTCAAAATGTGGACGAGCGTTTTTTTTTGTATGATTTTACGCCCGTAAAAGGCGTTCGTCATGGGTTCTGAATGAGAAGGCGTATGTATATCTACAATGTCACATTGTCAATGTGGTTAACCCATCGGTCATTTTTGCAAAATTTTGTGAATTCAAATCGCTATGCACAAAGTGTTTACGACTGTTTTTTCAAAATATTTGAAAAATCAAAGTGTATTTTCACACCAACCTTATGTATATGTTTTTTCGAAACGATACGCTTTTTACCATCTTCTTAAACGTTTCGAGATCGGTGTTTGGTTTAATTCAAAGTTCTACTAAATCCGGCAGTTAACCCAGCACTCTACTGTACAGTTAGTGCCGAGTTCAACCGCTGAGTAAGTGAGGAGAAAGATTAAACAAGGACCGCTCGAAATTAATGCTGCAAATTTTATATTTTCAAATCGGAAGCATAAGTCACATAAGTTCAATTAAAACAGATGTCGTTCATTGTTTGATGCATTGGCGGATTTTTCCGATCAAGAAAATTACGCTAATTAGAATCAAAGCGGTCTCCATTTGTCGAGCCCGCAGATGTGTTCTTTCAAAATGTCCGCCAAAATATAGCGACACCTGGTAGTTAGTGTATTGTGTCGCTATAAATAAGGACGGTATAAATATGAACGGTATACAAAGGAAATTATTCAACTAACATATTCAAAAATATGCTTTTAGTTTGTACTTTTATTTTCATCATATGTATTTGGATTGTGTACACAAATTTTCCAACATACACAGAAGTACTCGAAACTCAATTAGAATTGCTAAAATCAGAAAAACTGCAAGCTATGGCCACTCAAGACGTAGAAGAAGGCGTCTATGCATTTAATACGGAATTCAAAAGGTGTCGAAATAACGATGATGTTCTTCAATTTCTCGCATACATATATCTAGAAGCAAAATCGGTGAAGACCCAAACGAAAGCATTTTTGAAAGACATTCAAAAGACCTTCGATATCGTACTCAGAAGTCCAACATTTGTACGGCCAATCTTTTATCCACTGTCTCAAAGTGGCACCTGGAGAATTTTAGTCATACGTCAGAATTTCCCTCTGCCAATTCCTCGTGCATTCTGGCTGAGTTCGATTAATGAAATTCACCAACTGAGAATTCAAGCATGCCGCCAAACCATCGAAAAATTAAACGCCGAAATTTTAAAATTCCAACGAGAGTTAATACGCTCAAACTCAGCTGGCGATCAAATGAATATAAATGGCAGTCGAAAACAAGCTTTTCACAAAAGTAAAAGTTCTGGAGATGCCAAAAAATGCAGAAAAATGACGAACATTCCGAAAATGCCAGAAGAAAAGAAAATGAGCGCAAAAGCGAATAAATTTCAAAAACGTTTCAGAAAATCGCAGCGCCCAACAAGATTATGAATCAGAAACTTTTGTCGCAGTTAGTTTCATTACTTTGTACCTTCAAACTTTTATGTATACGAAATAAAATCAAATAAACCAACAAACTCTTATTATACGTCCTTATGTATACAGTCCTGGCTTTCAAATTGTGTACGTTTTTCAGACCTCTCGAAACTATCGCGCATCAGCGATTTTGTTGGATCAAATCACTAAACTATCACCACGGCCCGTGAACTTGGCTAAAATTTAAATCGGATGTCATATCTAGTTTTACAGTTTTTATGCTGTGGAGTTGTTTTCTTTCAAAAAAGATTGACATAAACAAAGCACACAAAACTGTTGTCTCCGATTTTGGAAAAAAAACGTCAAATAAAAAAATATTTATGAAAATGCAAAAATACACGACATTGAAGTTTAATGAAAAATTAATATCGAACATCGGCGTTAAGTTTTTTCTGCTTTGTTTTAGTTATTACAGTCCTTACTCCCATTACGGCCGTTTTCGGTTCTCGAAAAAACGGCCGTAATGGAATAAACGGCCGTAATGGGATTAGCGCCCCTAATAGGGTTTATTTGGGGCAAATTTATGTCAAAATAGCTTATTGAACTTTAAATGTTACTTTAACGACCTATTCCATGATTTATGTGTCAGTTTAGCATTCCAAGGGTTTATTTTTGATTTTATTTAAATTATTACTTATTTTTGGGAAAATATCTTAGCTATCTTAATGGGTTTAGTTAAATAAGCCATTTCAGTACACAAATGTCTACAAGTAAATGACTTACGCCAAGAAAAAACGGCCTTTATAGAATTATTGACCCCCAAAATACGGCCGTATAAACAAGCGGCCGTAATGGGATAATCACTTTTTTGACGGAAAAAGCGGCCGTAATGGGATAAACGGCCCTAATGGGAGCGCCCGTAATGGGAGTAAGGACTGTACCAAAGCTCCAAAAACTGCAAAGCTGCTTAAAAAAAATGTGCCCTTAGAAATCATCTCCAAAAACGCAGCTAGGAAAAATTTGGCGAAAAAAATGCTTTCCATCTAAATTGGATATTAGAGAACTATACAGTATATAGTCTACTAGTATCACTATAGTACCGACATAATATAGAACAAAAAATATTCAGAACATTTTACTTAAAGAAATAGTACACGCTTTTTCATAATTGTACTTGGTTAAACTTTTCAAAAGTCGAAAATTTCCAGATTTATACTTCCAAATGAACTTGGAAGGACTTTATGACAATCAGCTAGTCAACTGGTTAAACGACGAAAAATATTCCTAAGGGCCACTTTCTTGATTTTTAGTTTTATTTGTAAACAAAAGACCCCTCACCCTCTTAATCGCAAATTGATTATCACGCTCACGGCATCGGTGGATCCTTGAGGCTCAAGGCTTTAGCAACAGGTATGGCCCATTTTGGGTGCAATAAGTTATGGACCATAACTTGTGGCCGATAAGTTATGGACCATAACTTATGGCCGATAAGTTATGACGCCCAAAATGTTACACAAAATTTTACACACAATTTTATGAATGGAGCTTTTGGATTAAAAAAAAAATTATACATCGGAATGTTTTTGAACACCTCGCAGAGAATTCATCTACAACGTTAAGTTTGTAAACAATATGTTGACCGGTCCTGCGATAAATGTTTATTTAGAAGACATGTTGCATGTCACGTGCACATTGAAAAGGTCCCATTAGGGTATCCATGCGTCATGCTTCATGGGTTATGAGTCCCAGCCTGGGGTCCTAGACTAGGACTCCTAGTTATGACTCATAACTATAAGTTATAGGCCCTGGATTATAGGCTATAACTTATAGCCTATAAGTTATGGTCCATAACTTATAAGTTATAACTCTAATTATTTTATTGTTGGTCTTACATCGGATGATTTTAGAAAAGATTTAAATGATGATAAAAAATAGGGAAATCAAAAATGTTCAGTGAAAATCCTTCCCACGTTTTACATCGTCACTGATGTCACCCGGGAGTTAATGGAGATGCTGTGTAAATTCTCATAGATATTTAATTTACAGATTATCTAGCTCGTTTCTGAGATTTATTTCGATGACAGCCACGAAATTACCATCGAATTAAAAAAAACGAACGTCAAAATCAACAACACTGGCGCTCTTCCAAAGAATCACTGTTTTTTCGCACACGAGCGCAATTGTTTACTTAATTGTTTCTCATTTTCTCAAGTTTAACTCCGGTAAAAAATGAACGAATCGGTGCTTCATGAGAAAGTAAAGTTGGACCTTAATTGTAATCTGTAGCGCTTTTTTTTACAAATGATCAGAAATAATTAAGCATTTGTCGTACGCGTTGTGTACAATCTTCATTAGCGGAAAACCTCACCATGTTGTATTTTACTGTGTGGTCCGACAATAAATTAGCCAGAGCAAATTTTTACATGCACTTTTTTATGCTGAAACAATATAAAACTTCGCGCTAAAATTTGCCCTAACTGATTAATTGTTAGACCACACAGACTTTCAAAAGCTCCAATACTCAATTGCATTTGTGTACGACTTCATAATTATAGCCACAGACCTCACCCAGCTCGTTGAACTTGACAAAAAACGAAATTTAGGGACATATGTGATGTAGAATCTAAATTTATATCTAAATTCTAGGTAATTTCTGAGTTTTCAGATATTATTTTACTAGTTTGAAACAATTTCTTCTATTAGAACTTAAAGTTAATATCAGAAGGACGGAGTCCGACCGACGGACTATATCAACCTAAACATGGCAAAGATATTAGTATTACTTAAAGTTCTATTGGACTAATTTCAGTTTTCATTTCTAACCAACACATCCCTAAAGACGAGGCTTTGCAAGAATGAGATTTAAATCCGTCATACATGTGTGACAAAATTAGGTATGAATGTCAATAAATGGCCACTTAAATGAAATAACGTCAATATCATAACGATGAGATTGATTAGTACAACCAAATGAGACCTAACGTTAGTAAACGCGTTAAACGCATAACGAAATACGTAAGAATTTTAAATCCTTCAAGCACATGTTGTAACATAACTTATGTTACATAGCCGGTTCCAGATATTACGGTTAGAACATTGTTTTACGGTTTACGCTCTAATTTCGTAAATACGAATGGTTATTAATTATTAAATTATAAACTCTGACGAATTCAGAAAGTTAAGGCGCATCTGATTTGATTAACACAACTATTTTTGAACAATGTTAACAGACCAAAATTCAAGAAAACCGGTAAAATAAGGTTTTTTTCCCGCGGTTAACCGCAAAAACAAATTATGTTAGTTTTTGGGAACACCTACTACATCTGCGTTGGCGCTAAAGAGCAAAATACTGAAAATCAGGATCCGTCTGACACTTTTTTGTGGTTTTTGGTGATTTTCTTTTTACCGGTTTCTTTTGGGCAATTCTGAGTACCAAAATTAGATGTGCCGTTGTCAATTACATATAGAAAAAAATTTATTGGAGTAATTTAGGAATTTTCCCTAGGCCATATTATATGTCACTTTTCGTTCTTTATATGGACTATATTTATATTTTGACAAAAAAAGCGTCCGTTATACCGGGCGGTATAAATCCGACATCCTGGAAAAATTGTTTAATATACTCAAGTAGTGTGTAGAAACTGTTCATATACTCAAGTAGTGTGTAGGTGAAAAAACGAGCATTATTTGAAAAAAGGGGATAATGTGCGGCATGTTATATGCTAAAAAGCGTGCCTTGTGAACGTTGAAACTAAAAATGTTCTATACCGTCTATACCTTTTAATATGTTTGTTAATATTTAGTTAACAGTCATGCGCATATTGGGTAGCTAGCTACCCATTTTCACTTTATTTCTAAATAAAAAGAGAACGGTTTGTGATAATAAAAAACGGACAACGGATTTGAAATCAAAAAAAAATTTTACGTTTTTATATGTGAGAAAAATATTTTTTTAGAAAATTGTTTTTACGTTTGGGTCTTGGAGGACGAGGGTTAAGGTTGAAAATCACCCCAGTAAAAGAAGAATAACAGGGCTTCAAAATAAAATAATAATAATAAAAAAATCCGTTCATTGTTTGGCGCGCTAGAGCAAATTGGGTAGCTAGCTACCCCAGAGGCGCATGACTGTTATACACAGTTATACACTTTCCAAGGAACAAGTTCGCAAGATAACTGCGCACCCTGTGTAGTAAACTCAATGCGCATGACTGTTAAATACAGATTTCCAACTTGTTGTTGCAAAAAAATCAATGCAAATGATTATCACAATCGCTCTCAATGTGCGTTAGAAAATCCACGCTCGACGGGGCGGGTTAAGCATCTTATTTGTGAAAAATAGAATTTCAGTATAACTTATACTGTATAAGTAAACCTATAAATTATAGGTATTATGAATTATAGGCTATAATTCATAATTATCATGTTTCATTTTTTAATTAGTATATTTTAATTACCTTAAAGACAAATAAAAATAATCAATGATACACTTGGTGTTGTTTAAAACTTGGCAGAAACAACGCTGGCACACTGGCTAGGCTTGGCTTTGGAAATTTGGCACACTGAATTGGCTTGGATTTTTGAAAGCCAATTTTTTTGTGAGAAGGTAAAAAGCCCAGCCAAATTTTTTTGAGAGAGGAAAAACCAAGCCCAGCCGATGAAAATGCCTGGCTTTGCTGAGCCCTGATTAGAAATTCTAATCACACATTATGTGTGCACACACACGCAATTCCCGTTACGGGTTACCATTTTACGTGGCTGCCTGGGAGTTAACCTATCAAAATATATTAATTTAAATTAATATGAATCATTAAATTTCGACGTAATTTGCATAGACAAGAACTGACTGAATCAACTTTATAAAAGTTCAGAATACTAAATGACTCAAAATGTTCATTTAGTTCAGTTCATCATCTTCGAGATAGATTTATTTTAATCTACTAGACTGGAGTTGATCGCGTATTTGACATTTAATAAAGTAGAACATTTTTAACTCGTAGTGGCAAATTGATTCATTTGATTCGCCGTTTCTGACCTTAAAACGATCCCTTGTAGTACCACTAAACAGTGTGACCATCCGTTCCGTTCACGTAGCCGCCGACTTAACATCACATTTCAACGCGTTTATAGGTTTGAAAACCTAGAACAATTTTTATAAGTAACTTGTCTGCGAAAAACTCGATTCTGTGTAAAGTGTTGTTAACTCGGTAATCGGCTCCAAAAGGGGTAAGCTTTTCTCAACTGTGCTACAGTTTTTGATTTGTTTACTCCAATTCTAACTCAATATATACATTTAGGGAAAACGGTAGGTGATAAATGAAAACGGATAACGGATTATGGATCTACTACACGAAGTTGCGTTAAAACGAGTAGAACAACAATAAAAATCGTCAAATTTGAGTTTTTACAACTTAAAAATCAACCAATATATTGCATATATATATATATACTAGTATATATATATATAAATAGGTAGCTTCATTTACTTCCTTTCTCATAATCTTGAATAATAAGTTCAAGTGTAAAAAAATAATATAATTCAAAAATCTACGAATTTGGTCTCTTATTACCATACTAAGTGTTTAATCAAACATTCGTGAAAAACAAAGCACGGATTGTTCGCTAATAACACCATACAGTCCCGACCTTCAAATTGTGCAATTTGCGTTTCCGAAAAACGTGCACAAATTGGCAGTCGTGCACAATTTAGCAGTCGTGCACAATTTGAAAGCCGGGACTGTATATTATTTTTTGGCTAAAAAAGGCTAGACGCAATCCAATTTCAAGTTCTTTGGCATGAATTGGTATTGATTTATTTTTGCAATTTTGTCCAGAAATATATTATATATATTATAGATATATCTTTTGAGCTGAAAGTACAAAAAACTAAAACACCAGTATTTCAATAAAAAAAATGTAATCAATATAAATCTTAGTTCATTGTTTTAGGAATTGTTAGCTAAAAAATAATAATAAATAAATTCATCAAACCATTAATGGATATTATTCGTTTAACCGGGTGTACGAAGTTCACGGTGTCACTGAGGGTTAACAGTTATTGCTTGGGAAAATCTGAAATGGTTCGCAGAGGATAGGAGAACATGTTCAAGGCAATATCAAATGGTAGTATAATATACGGTATAAGTCTGGTCCAGCTATGGACCATAGGCGGATAAGAAAATATTTAAAAAATATGTAGGAACCAACGTTAAAATCATCGACCCTTAATTGGAGAAATAATATTTTTCTTGAAAAAAGGACCCTTTGAGGGGTCCTTATTTGTAATCAAAATTAAATTAAAAAAAAATTCATTCATATTATAAATTAAGGAGGGGTCATTCGTGTTTTTGACAAACTGATGCTTCGGGGAAAACGCTATAAAATACGTTCCACAACTACGATTACATTGTTTGTTTATTGTGCTTAAACATTGCTGTATACACATTTCATGGCTTGTGATTCGTTTTAAAATTTTCAAACCTTCATTTTGGGTTTCTTCGCTGTACACTCCCCCCTCATGATAAGGGCCACTTTTGTCTCCTGAAAAAGTGGCCCTTACTATGGGGTGGCCCTTATTATGAGAAATGGTGGCCCTTATTTTGAGAAAGTGGACTTTTTTTTCAGACAATCTGGTTAGTAATTCACTCAATTTTTTATGTATTTTCTTACTTTT
>SCLG01000294.1:6862-17730 GCA_004367875.1 Oikopleura albicans | reverse complement strand
GCTGTTGCTCATTTAGACACAAAAAGCGAAAAAGGTGTCGTCGGCCAACCGAAATTTTTATGAAAACAAAAATAGGAGAGAAAATTTAAATCCTTCAGAAAGATAGAGAATCGCTTCAAACTTAGAGTTTTCAAAACGAAAATAAAATTTGAGATGATTGAAATACTTTTTCTAACGAAATAGAGAGGCTGTCTGCAATTTGGCAGACGGAAAACGGGGACGAGTTAAGGACGGGTCAACACAGTTGTTATGATACGCCCCATGAAGATAAAATTTATATTACGATTCATGGGGTGGTTTTCTATGAGGAGTTACACAGGCTGTGTCGTTCGGTTTTTATCTGTTTTGAACCATTTCTTCAAACTGTGGTTGGATTTAAGCAGGTAAGCGGGCGGTATTATTAATTTCAAAACGGACAAAGTAACTTTAGAACTCCAATCGTTTTTCGAGTAGTTTCTGAGATAATCATTTCTATATCCATGATAAATATGATAAATTATGTTTATTAAAAACAATCCAATAGGAAAATTTCAAGGATAGAATTTTTTTAGATATTTCAATTTTGTCATTAGCACTAGAATTATGAAAAGTTTTTTTTTGGTTGGGTGTATACTAGAAAATATACTTACTAGTATAAATTTCTGGTTTTATTTGTCTCAGACCAGATTTTTGTATTCAATTATTGTTGTTCAATTTTAGTGTGATGGTCCATCACTGATAATACGTAATAAACGACTCTAAGGTGAGCAATAAACACTGTTTTGTATATATTTTTGTATTCAGTTTTTAGTAATATGTTTTCTAATTTTAACAAGTGTATGCATTTCGATTCCAGTTGTTAGTTTTGACAGTTGTAAAAGTGTTTTATCAGAGTGCACCTTTCCGAGATGAACAACATAACCAATTCGGGGACCAGAGATTGTTTTTCGACACCAAGGACAGTTGTTCAGTTTTTCGACCAGTTCATCACTGGATAAATCCGAATCGTAGCCACTTTCTTTTCCGCAATCAATTTCTGTGGTAAAGCAATTCATTTTTAAATATTTGCTTGTATTTTTATGTGTAACTTCAGATTGGCTCTGTATTTATCTGTACCATTTACGCTTTAGCGACGCCTTTACCCGTTTTTGATTGGCCAATTAAAAAATTGAACACCGCCGCGCGCCGTTTGATCGTATAATTAAACGTTGACACATTTTAACCGCCAAAAACAATAAGGATGTCGCCAGGAAGGCAAGACATTCATACTGGTAATCAATATGAATTGATTTTAAGGAGGGGCTTGGGCCGCTCAATGTTGATTACATCCACTTTTTTTCATAAATTACTAAGAAATAGAAATTCGCTAAAAAAAATCTTGAGTTTGTAGACCGATATTTTTTGTCACGGACCATGCACAGAGCCTGGACAAAATCTAGAGCTAGAACGAAATCTAAATTTTTAAAATGGAACTAATTCTACAATTTTCAAGATACTGTATTCGTTTTAGTTGTAACCGAATCGTATCAATTAAGGTCACAATCGTGTTTTTTCGGATTTTCAAATAAGGTCGGAGAAAAAAAAATCGTCAAAACTCGACCTTGAGTTTCATGGCTTTGATTTTTAATTTTAAAAATCGAAATTAAAAAAAAACAGAAAATACGATTTTGGGCATTTGTAGAAGGTTACGTTTACAATCCAAGCATTTTTAATATGAAGGTTTTAAAACTACAGTACTTACTCTCAATACAGACGATTGCTTCCAATACGGACGCGTCCGGACGCTTTTTGTGAAAAAATGTCCCTTTACGACAAGTCATCGGAACACGGACGTTATTTTCGAGAATCAAAATCGTCCGTATTCGAAGTATGGACAGTAGTTCTATTTTCCGCATTTAATTTTTTCTTTTATTTCACACGGTGTGCAAGCGCGGTAAACAACAGTTAACATGGATTAAAAATTTCCAACGGATAGGCAAAATCAAACAAACAAAAAAGAATTTGTAGTCGGTTGCATTTTCAAATAAATAAAAATAAAGAACTGCTTTGATCATGGTTGGTTTGTTTTTGTGGCGGTCTCGTTTGTTAATCGCCGTAAATTAACGGAAAAAATGAGACACAGTTTAATTACTCTGGGTTGATTGACAATCAAACGGCGCGGCGGTATTATAATTGGTCAATCAGAATACGGGTCGAGTTGTCGCTAGAGTGCAAAATTTTCAAATAAATAGAAGAAGTGTTCAAGAGTCAAACATAACAAATATTAACATCAACAAGTCAATCGAAAAATGATGATTTCGTACAAAACTGAAATTGACTGCGGAAAAGAAAGCGGCTATGATTCGGATTTATCCGGTGATGAACTGGTCGTCAAAATGAACAACTGCCCTTGGTGTCGGAAAACAATCTCTGGTCCCCGAATTGGTTATGTTGTTCATCTCGGAAAAATGCACTCTGATAAACCACTTTTGCAGCTGTCAAAACTAACCACTGGAACCGAAGTGCATACAATTGTCAAAATTAGAAAACATATTACTAAAAACTGAATAAAAATATGTACAAATGAATGAGTTAATTGTTTCAAACAAATCGATTTGATGTTTTGAACCGCAGCTACGCGTAGTAAGAAGTAGTAGTTTTGAAAAAACAAGGTACACCACCTAACACGTTATGTTAACACACGTTATGTTAACAAAATTACATTATGTTAACACTTTTTTGGATTTAATGAACCTCGTTTTCTGCCCACGCCCTAACACGTTATGTTAACAACGATATGAATCTGGCGACCTGAAACGCCAGTCGTTTCATTAGATATTTCTATAAATTCTCTTTTAACTTTATAACTTAAATGGTATCGACGTTTTTTGGTTTGACTCATTTCATTTATCCCGATTTTTGTAACGATCAATTTGACAAAATAAAGAAAATGCGATGAAAATTGAATTGCGCAATTCCTAGATCTAGAAAAAACAACCCTAAATTACATTATGTTAACAACAAACCCCTAAATTACATTATGTTAACAAAAAGCCCCTATATTACATTATGTTACCAGAAAAAAAACTTTTCCCAACTTTTCCGCCTACGCCCTACCACATTATGTTAACAAAGTTACATTATGTTAAAAAAGTTACATTATGTTAACAGTTTTGGACGTTTAATGGTGTTAACATAACGTGTTAGGTGGTGTAGTTGTCAGAAAAAATACATGTATGTAAAATTTCATTGTCCCTAATTTAGTCTAAATTAGACTTTTATACAGTATATTGTTAGGATGGATTTTTCTTCAATACTCTTCGAGCTGATTATTAAAGAAAAATGAAATCCGTACGTCGCTTAATTTTTTGTCAAAAAAAAAAACATCCGAAAAAGAAACTTCAACTGGGGTAGATGGCCGAATATACCGTTTTTATAAACAAAGCAATAAGATTGGAAAAATAAGCGTCTTTTGCATGTCACTGAATCCACTATAAGACGTAAAATTTTTATTTTTATTCGTAAGGTCTGATAAACAGAATTTAACGTTATTATATATATCCGTACATTTTCGAAAAACGCATGGAATAATATCGAAACAAATTCCCATTAAACATTCGGTGGAGGAAGATTGATATTGAGTCTGCATCATCCAAGTCTTTTTTCTTTGTTTCTTTAGCTAAATTACAAAACTTCGACAAAATAAATCGACTTCATACTCTGGAGCCTTTGTCCTTGTCATCATCGGTTTTCCCGTCTTCATCCGGGTCCTTACTATATTCCTGTAGTTGTTGAAAGCTGATGGAAATATGCTGCGAAATCCAGGTATAAATCCGACGTGCCAAGCTTGGTAAGGTTGAAGCAATTTGTGCGGAAATCATGAGCCCCTCAATATCCAAATTTGTCTGGGACATATTGGCCAAATTTTTGCGGTTGAGAAAAGGCTGCATGACGCCCACATAGTTCTGGAATTGAACGTTACGCAATTGGTCCGTTAGCAGAAGCGTTAAATTGTTCTGAATATTGTGGAGTTCTTCATTATATTGGGGGTCATTAAATAAGTCTTTTAATTGGCTTCCAATCTCTTCAATGGCACGATCTCGATCCGACGCGTCCGGAACGGGAGCATCGATTGACTGTTCTAACGCCGCTGGAAAAAATGCGGATGTTGGGCGAGAACCGGCGGTTGTTGCCGGCGTCGGCGGGATAATCTCGGACGCGTTTATCCCGGCCGAGTGGGGACGGGGACCATCGGTGGCATTTAGGGGTTTTTGCTCGTTAGAATCGGTACGTTTGATGCTCGAACGCAAGCTTTGGGATTGAGGAGAAATTGTGCGCGATTGAGCGCCGGAAAAGTCACTTGAAATTGGCGTAGCAAGGTCTTTGTCATATTTCGTGCCCAGCGGAAGCTCAAAGGACGAGCCAGACGGTAGACGCCCGTAAATATTATGCGCATTGGTCGTTAGACTAAGGACGACATCGTCAAGGGTTTGAGTCACGTGCCGAGTCTGTCGCTTTTTAGATTTTGAAGCGCTGCGGGTGATTGACTGGGAGGTTGGCCCCGTTGTGTTCTGCGATGGAGCGCGTGTTGGATGAAGGCTCTGGTGGCGAGAGATCGACAAACTACAAACACGCTCCAGTTCAGCCTTACTGATCGAACGCGTTGACCTTAATTATAACGGATTAAAATCTTTAGCAAGATTTTTTTAAACTAACTATTACTTCAAATATTTAATTTATGTTAACGACTTTTTTTGACGAAATTTTGAAACCAATTCCCGGGATTTTTTTGTCGAAAATATTACACTGCTTGACGGTTTATCAGGCCGGGTTTGGAATTTAGCACATAAAGTGTAAGCTAAAAATGTATCATGAATCATGATTCATGAACATCCTGCTTTTACAAATTATCATAAATACTATCTCAAAAGATATTCGTTCAAAATCTCTTCTATTTGACATTGATTTGAGCACATAATCGTATCTTACATTTTTGAGGACCAGGGGTCAAAGAACACTTAAAACTTGGACATTATCTAGGTCTGATAATTAGTTTTCCGTGACTAAATTTCCTTTGTTGCTTATAATAAGTAACTTATTTTCGCCCATCTTTTGGTAAGCAATTAAAAATTGAATGGGCCCACTTAAAAAAAACTAAGTTTCTTTCAAGTGCATTTATCTGAAAAATATCGCACGTGTCCCTTTCAAATAAAAATAGGTCCATACGGTAATACCTTGGTATGTTTTCAGTTTTTTTATAATTTGGATTTCTGGAAACAAAAATGGCATTTTCTTTGAGCCTACGGTGCACCGTGGTAAACCGTTCCTCTTTCTAAAAGTACTGCCAAAAAGACGTATAATACCAATTTGGAAACTTGCGCCATTTACGATTACAGCGTTTATTTTAATTAGGTAAGTTACCTAAGGTAACTATTGAAGCCAATTGTGATAAGCAAAAATAGCGGCCTAACCGGACAAGTAGCTTTCAACTGTAATTTTGTGTCAAAAAACGGTCGTAACCGAGATACGGACTTAACGGAACTATCAGAATAGCCTAACGTATTGTTCTTTTAATCTCTCTTCGAGCTAAATATACGTGATGTCCCAAACCACGCAAAAATAAATAACTGCCAATGCTTCTCAATGGATTGGGACACCACGCGGATTGAGCTGTAAAAGAGATTGAAAAAACGATACCATATACTATTTAAATATCGTTAGTAATAGTGTGAAGGACCGTATCAGAAAGTTCATAGAAAAGAAAAGATTGGAAAATAAGCCCAAAGTTTTCAAGAACTAACGTTTTTTTCGTTTCCTGTCTGGCGCCAAAATTGTCATCTGTTTTGAAACTTTTTGTCAAATTTCGAAGTTTCTTTTTGACATGACGTTTCCACGTTTTCTTTTTTGTCGACTTTGAGGAGCCATTTTGGTCTATTTCCATTTTAATATCACTCGAAATGTTCGGTGCACTCGACGAGCTTTCGACCACACTTACCGGTGCCATATCGCCATTTGAAACATTGTTTTGTCGGGTTATAGTTGCTTTGCGGTATGAATCGCGGAATGCCGTTTTTCTCCTAAATGGGCGTTTTTCTTCCGCATGTGATGTTTCGGAATCCTGAATAAAAATATCCGTCAAAAATTGGGTGCATAAGTTATGCAGCATAACATGTTTTGACTTGTATACAGTACTATTACTTTTATCTAATGTCACTTTATCCCATATGCCAATTACATCAATTATACCTAATGAAGTCGTAAAACTATTTTTTACGCATAATAATTAAATCGTATCTAAGAATAGCACTGCCCGTCCTTACATTGACCGTTACCCCATCGTTAACTATTGACGAAAAGAGCTGTTTATTACTTCCGAAAAATGACAAAGATCGAAACTGTTTCGACAAAACAATTTTTGGCGAGTTCTTACGAGTTAAATATCGTAAAATCTGTTTTTTTTGTGATATTCATTGTTGATAGCTGGTTTAATAATTAAACGATTTTTCGAACTTGATGAAGAGATTTGCTTTTGTTTAATAAACTGACGAGGCATTGTATTGAATCTATCTTTGTTAAAATAAATCTTTGGGATAATNGAAGTCGTAAAACTATTTTTTACGCATAATAATTAAATCGTATCTAAGAATAGCACTGCCCGTCCTTACATTGACCGTTACCCCATCGTTAACTATTGACGAAAAGAGCTGTTTATTACTTCCGAAAAATGACAAAGATCGAAACTGTTTCGACAAAACAATTTTAACTATATTTTTGTACTAGGATTAGTACAACTTGACAGTAACGAAATTTTGTATAATGCTTTATAATTTATAAAGTAACTAGCCCTTAACTCTGGCAGTTTTTTTTTTTGACTAAAACCTGCCTTATGAGAATGAACGGTGCCGAATGTTTTTTGGAAGATGTTTGTTTTTTTTCGAAAAAATCACCTAATATAGGCTACATCCTTTCGGAAAGTTTTCAAAAATAACCGTAAATTCCGTCGTTTTAACCTTAATGGTTTTAACCTTATGGTCCATAACCCGGTTAGAGTATTTTTCAAGCGGTAAATTCATTTCTAGAAAATCGCATACGTTTTTGTACATGATTTTTGGCGAGTTCTTACGAGTTAAATATCGTAAAATCTGTTTTTTTTTGTGATATTCATTGTTGATAGCTGGTTTAATAATTAAACGATTTTTCGAACTTGATGAAGAGATTTGCTTTTGTTTAATAAACTGACGAGGCATTGTATTGAATCTATCTTTGTTAAAATAAATCTTTGGGATAATTTACAAAAAAGGAACACAATTCAGCCTTCATGTAAAATACTAGTTGTCAAAATACACGAAATGAAATCGTTTTAAGGTCAAATGGGTCTTAAATTAAGACTCTTAATAAGACCGTCTTATGGATGAGAAATATAACTATATGTTTTTATTAAATTTTAGCATCAAAAAGTAAATATTTTAGATTTAGTCTCAAGTCTGTAAATGTAAATGTCAAATTTGACGTCAAAATAATAAACGCGCAATGTCTGAATCAAAGACCACAGGGCTGCTCAGAAAAACGCATTTGTGGCAACCAAGACTGCTTTGGTCGTGTGCCTTCATTTAAAGTCTAGAATGACAATATCACTCACAGAAAATATAATAAAACTCTAAAACTCAACAGTTTGTGCCCCGTTAAAGCTTAGTCTGTCGCGATAAGATAATTATTATAAAATATAATTGAAAATCATTAGAATAAACTGGCTGGGTCGTAGGCGAACTTTAGGTTAATTAATTGTAAGTTAATAATGTTAATGTTGTTACTTACTCAAAAAGTTGTTGAAATACCGGGAAACCGCTATCATAATTGAGAGTTAAGTTAAAAAAAAAACGGTTTTTGATTTAGACTTAGTTGATTTTAAAAACTATTAATTATTTTTTACAGAATGAATGAGGTAAAATAACGAGCTTCTCGGTTTACTATTTTTTAAGCCTAATTGAATACAAAATTAAGAAAGCGAGAAGCACGTTATTTTCTTTATACGCTAGTTAATCTGAAAATTTGAATTTCAAATAAAACTTCATGAATGTTTTCATTGTGATTTACTAATACGCAACTAAACTCACCTCGTCTTCAATTGTTCCGACGCTTAAATTCAGTGACTCTTCTGAACTCGCCTCGTCCCCGGCATCGGCCGAAAATAGGGCCGAGTCAAATCTCTGTCTTCTAGTCTTTACCGAGTACTGTCGGGTCAGTTCTTTGAAAATTTGTTCAGTTTCTGTTTCTGGTCTCTGTTTTTTACTCGACATTTTTCGCGTTTTGTTTTTCTCCTTGCTCTCGAATATTTTTTTTTTTCAGTTGTGCAAAAATTAAATGTATTGTTTTTGTATTGAGACGTAAAATGTATGGCGGAAGAGGCTTTACTGTTTTACGCACTTTATAAAATCAATAATGGTTTTTGGTCCATTGTTTAATCATTCAGTATTTTTTTGTGTTTTCAATCGCGTCATAAAGTGAGTCATTTATGACCTCCATAAAGCCTCGGGCAAATTTATCCTTAATGCACTGGTGGAGCAGATTCTTATGTGCGCATTTACAGGCCTGCCATTGGCCAGTAAAATTTTTTTCCGCGTAGTAAGATTTTTTACTATCCCTATTAAAGATTTTTGCGATTGAGTTTATTAGACTGCTCGTCTTCCATGAGTACATACAATATTCTAAAGCTACGAATGGAAATATTGAATGTGACCAGCAGTATGGTATGAATGGGTGAAAAGTACAAATAAAGAAAAACTACGACCTGGAGATTAGGTATACGAATAATCAACGGATTTTCATGATAGATTTTTTATTACATTAAAGTATGCTGAAATGTAAAATGTTTTCTTGCAATTTGTCTTGTGATTCGCGACTTCTACACAGCGTGTCCATCATAACTTTGCCGCCGGCAAAATATGTTATTTTGTCCGATTATTCTTGTACGATCCTGTGGCAATTCAGTCATTATGGCTTCATTGGTGGTGCGAACTATTTGAAGCACTGCAAATCCACTTTTCGGATTACGCGAAAGCAAATTCGTATGAATTTTGGTTTACTCAAATGTCTTTTCTACTGGCGTGAGGAAAAAATGTGTCACCCAGCTAATTTCGCTTGATGGTTAAAACAGTATTGGATCGTAACTATTGTACGACCCGCGTTGAGCTCGGTGCCAAACTGACGACCCACACCAGTATGAAAATATGGAAAACTTGAGGTTTAAATAAGGGTTTAACTCCTAAGTGTCCAACGTGACATATAATCCGTAGTAGGACATTGGTGCAATTTTGCACTAAATGCTTTTCTGGCCATTTAAGCTTTTATAAAAGAAAGATGCGGTTTCTAAGGTTTTTAACTGTCAGAGTATAAATTCTATACTCAGAGTATAAATTCTATTTATTATGAACTCGATAGATACTATGAAACAATTACTAGACTTTTTGAAATTTAAGACCAGTGTTTCAGCGATGTTTGAATCGGCAAGATTTTCTACGATTTATGGCAATTTAGAGCGTTTGGTACAAATCTGCAACATTGTCCCCGTGTGAGTTAAACAACGTTACAAAATATTTTTCACTTGTTCTACAAATATATCGCACCATTCCTTGATCTCATGGTTAACTTGAATTGTTCCATTCCCACTACGGAAAGCACCGGGCGGTAAAATGGGTATTCCAGCTTTGACGCGTAAAATACCGGTAAGATAAACGTCATCAATTGGAAATCGACGTGTTGTTTTCGCCATTTCATTTAGTTTCACCACTGTACGACTTGGCATTAAATAGCCGGCCCCAAGACAAATCGGTGGATAAAAGTCAGCATCGTATGTAGACTTTTCAATCGCCCATTTTCCACGCCGCATCACATGAGCCTTGTTTTGAATTTGATAAATGCACTGAAAGCATAGGCTGTAAATATTTATATTATTACTAGTAGGCGGAAATAGCGTAAGCAGAAATAGCGTAGGCAGAAATAGCGTAGGCGGAATAGCTGGAAAATGTGAAAAAAGGGGGCCTGATTAGCGCATGAGCGGGAAAAGCTGATAAAGGGGGCCCGATAAACCCTCAGGCGGTGTATATCGAGAAAATTAGCGGTTTTTGTTTGTTATCTAGGTTTGCAGCCTGTCTGAATGTACTTGAAATCATCAAGTGAATAGGAATGTTTGGTTTCTTTATTTCGGATTTCGTTTGCCACTTTAAACAGGTCTAATGTGATGTCATCATCGACTAACGCCAGATATCCATAATTGTCACATCGGCTACTTGTCCACTATTTAAACAGTTAGTTTCTAAAACTATTTTCTTATTGTATTTACCTCAAGTACAGACACTGATTTTTCGGTTAAATTTCTTTTAAATGCTTTAAAAAGTTAATTGAAGAGTATGATAATCGTAATGCATTAACGTTCTATGTGTGCGTTAACGCGCCTTAACGCTATAAATAAACGTTAACGTTATACGTTAACAATTTTACAAAACGTTAATGCTCATCGACGAAACGTTAACGACCGTTACCCAGTCATTATGAACTCTAAGCTTACAGTAAGGAGTCTCCTCTTTTAGTTTGTTTTTTTAAATGGACAAATTTTCGAATTAAAAAAAACAAAGATTTGTTAGAATCTAGGTACACATTGTAAAACCAAATTGAGCGTCCTCGAATGCTGGGAAACTTTTCAAAGATGTTTTCGCAAGCAAAGGAAAATGAACTCATAGCGCCCACTTCATTAGAGCGTCATTTTAAAGGTCATTGAAGAAAAAATTCCCTTTTATAAATTATAAAATATTATATACAGTCCCCCACCCAAATAGGTAACGATTTCGTTCTGATAATTACGTCATTTAATTACCTATTTGGGTGTTACCTATTTGGGTGGGGGACTGTATATA
>SCLG01000293.1:216481-227471 GCA_004367875.1 Oikopleura albicans | reverse complement strand
ATACGCCGTCTAATTCTCATTGCATTAATCAAAAAAAAATTTTTTAAGTGTGTTTTAGCGCCTATTGGGTACCGTAACGGAATGAAAATATCGACTCCTGTCAGCTGTTCGATTTATTAAAATCAGAAATCAGATCGATCTTTTTTTTTAGCAGATGTACCAATATCTCGGTTTTGCAAATAGAAAGAAATGCGAGACAATGCTTGGGTAATTATTTAACACCGTATTTTTTTTTGTTATTTTTCCACCATTTTTGCTGAACGGTTTATTTTGACAGTTTGGTCAAAAGGGCGAGTTAGGTCATTTTTTAGGCCTTAAAAACAAAACAAAAAACAAAAAAAAGTAGAAAAGGACATGATTTTTATAAAAAAATATTACCCGTATTTTTACCAGTGTTCTAAATGTATATGCGTCGTTCTAAAATTACACCCCAAAAAATAAAAAATAAAGACATGACATGGCCTTATAATGGTCACACCTTGTGGGAGTGAGCAATCTGAACCAACTTTTCTTTTTTTTCTTTTTTTGGTTCAGGTTGCTCCCGCGCGCATCCAGAACCAAAAAAATACTTTTTTTTTTGTTTCTTGGTTCGGATTGACGCCGACGTCAATGAGAACCAAGTGCGAAAAAAATCATAAAAATTATTATGCATAAAATTTAACGTTATGATATATACGATAACATAAATGGATTCGTTACATGGAGACCTTATAACCTTGTGACCTTATAACCAGACTCCCTGTACCTTCTTGAGCTTTATACAGTAAACAAAAATTACGCCATTTGGAAATTTAACTCGCAGACGCTTAAATTTATCATACGCCATATTATATATTTCTGCAGAAATTTTTTTCCGAGAAATATAGGCATTGATGGCCGATACAATTTTCTATACCAATTTTTTCTCTCGAAATTTTTATGAAAAGCTATATTTTTGTACGAAAAAAAACGCCGAAAAAACTAGGTCAATCAGTATTTTTTTTCTTATTATTTTTTTGTGATCATGTTAGCTCGCACAAGTTAATTAAAAAAACGCATGTCAATACATCCATCAGAATAATATTTGCACAATAAAAAACTAACATCACAGCAAAAAAAATTTTTCTCAAGGTTTCTCGTTTTATTGTTTTTTTTTTCTGCGTGAAATTTACATAACAACCAAGGGGTTTCGGCGCGGGCCAATGAGCGTGCGGATAGTAAGGGACAAGTGATATTAAAACGTTTTATTACAAATAAATTTTTATTATTTTTTACGTAATCCAGTAATGCAAAACGGTGTTACGGAAACGGTTTCTGGAAAATTCATTATCGCCATTTTGAAATTATTTTCCGTAAAAAGGATCAAATGTTATTTATTTAGAGTTAAATGTTAAAAATGCAAAAAAAAATGTTCAAAAAGTGATATTTTGAATAAAAAATCTTTATAAACCCTGTTACTGTTTTTTTATTATAATAAAACCACAGAGTTCATATTCTGCACGCTGTGCGTTAACCGAGACTTTTAACTAGCCCACGTTTGTTGTGCAATTTTTAGAATGCTTTTTAAGAATTCAAATTAATATTGACCATTTCCAAACTTTCTATCCTAAAAATTCAAAGTTGTTAACAAACGCAAAACAAATTTAACGAAAATCGGTACCGTGTTTTTGCAAGAAAATTTTTTTAGATAAGACGTTTTTTTCGAGAAAAATTTATCGGAGTTTATCGAATTTAACGTTTATCGAAGAAAAGTTTTTTGAAAAAACACGGCGACGCGAAAATGCGTCATATGAACCGAGTATTGCCCAGTGTTGAAAAGGTGGGAAAATTCCCAATTTTGACTGTTAACCCGTAGATAAAAAGAGGGAAGTCGTGATTGATGGCAGCGAAGATAAGGAAACACGTACGAACATACACGAAGCAATCAGATCAAATTTTCAAAATCTCGAAAGTCGAACGATCAATGATGGAAAAGAAATACAGGTGGTTAAAGTAAAAAAATCGGGAAATAAAACACGGAGGAAAAAGGGGCAACAATTGAATTACAGATTTGTACTTACAGATTTGTACTGGAAGGAATTTATGGACACATCTGTCGCTATAGATCACATTACACGTATACTCAGGTTGGTTATGATTTTTTGAGTTTTTTCGTTTGTACCCAGCGGTTCATATGAATTCCCGGCGTTTTTTTGTTTCGTATTTGGTCAATACGAAATTTTTTTCAATTTTTTCGCGAAAAAAAAATACCAATTGTAAAGGAACAAAAATGCCAGAAATTCATGAGACCCACTGAGTAGCATATTAATTTATCAAGTTTTTGTCACTTTATAAGTAATCTTCTACTTGAAGTTATATACAGTCCTTAGTAAGGACTCCTTACTTTTTTATCGGACGCTCATTTATCGGACGATTGCTCCCTTTTCGGACGTTTTTTCGGCCAAAATGGGACCATTATAATAGAAAAATGGGCCTTTTAGTGACGATGGTCCTTTTTCGGACCCTATTTTCTAGAACCGAAAACGTCCGATAAATGAGTAAGGACTGTAATCTCTTTATGGATTTGATGGTCGTTACTTGATTATTTTTTATTTTGTTTTATTTTGTGTTTGTACAGTACAGACATCGAAAACTTAACATTCCAAAACTGGTCAAATTTATTTTTTCAGGTGTAATCAGAAAGCTTTCAATATTGCAGGCACAAAAGACAAACGCGCAATTACGGCCCAGTTTATTTCGACCTTCATCGACCCGGCGCGCCTTTTGAGCACAAATAAAAAACTTCGAAATATTAAAATTGGTAACGTTGAAGTTCATACAGGGGATCATTTGCGATTGGGCGATCTTAGCGGGAATCAATTCAAGATTGTCATTCGACAGTGTGAGATGGATGAACACACGGTAGACGATGAAAAAAGAACGCGGTTAGATCTTCAATCGATCATTTCAAAAACAACACAATCCATTCAACAACGCGGTTTTATAAATTATTTTGGCTAGGGTTCGAAGTTAGATAATAGACAATTGGTCAAAAATTAGCAATTCCAATGGGAAAACAGGGTCTTTTAGACTAAAAATTTCATATTTTTAATTGTTTTGAACAGGCCACATTTAGTGCTTCTTTCACATGAACTGGCGAAACACGTGTAAAAGAAGTATTTCCGAATTTTTTTTTTTGAAAAAGGCCCTTCTCTTTTTATATTTTTTATGTTTTTTCGAAAATATTTTATACTCATTTAGACGTGGTCGGCCTATACGAGGACAAGTGTGAAAACTGCGTTTTCAAAATAATCTATTTTTTTGTCTAATATAATTGTTTGTATTTCCAGTCGCAATCAATATTCGAAATGTTTGGGTTCCTTGGAATAGTCGTCGTTTTTTTTTTCTTTGTTTTTTCACGAGTTAGTTTCGTGTTCTCATTTAGTTTTGTAGAAAAATAGCTATTGTATGATATTAGGTATTTGGAAACCCTAAGATTGTAGGCCAATCAATTTGTAATAATACTCTAAACCTTTTTCGTTAAAACATTGACTGTAATTACATGTAAGGTAAAGTTCGAACCCAAATATTGGTCTGCAAAGATTTGGGTCCAGTAGCATTTTGACCCACGAAGTTGGCGTTCAAATACTACGGGGAAATTATGCCGAAGCCGTCAATCTATTACTGTGTCCGCGGCAAGAAGCAAAACATAAATCGTTTTTGGCCGAAATGCGCGAAACTTGGTTCCAAACAAAAGATCCTAATTTGTGTCTGGGCAAGTTGCCCAAGAAACACTGTACCGAGGGTAAATTGTTGTTTGGTTTGAAGGACAATCCGAATGATTATGTTGGAGCGCTGGGCCGATTGCCGAGAACGCTCAGGTTAAGATTTCTTTGTTTACCTTAAAATTTTGTGTTTTTCTGACTATTTAAATTATATTTTTGGTATAAATTATTATTAATAGTTATGATATTCTTATTAATAGTTTATAATATTGTTTCCTAAGGACACTTTTTACTAATTTTTGGGTCCGGTAAAAGCGGTTATCTTGTATTCGCCAAATAAGGTTTACCAAATAATGGTCGATTTTAAAAGATAGGCAAGCGACCCTTATTTGGCGACCCCTGGACATTTTTGGCATATAAAAATGTTTTTAATGAGTCTGATAGACTTTGGGGTAGGACTTTGAAAGAAAAGTGTATCTTATTTGGGTAGGACTGTAATTAACATTATTTAAGAATTCGTTTAGGCAAATGTATGTCCATGCAGTTCAAAGTTTTATTTGGAATCAGCTGGTGACTGAACGATTGAGTATGGGTGATGACTTGATGGTTGGCGATCTTGTCCAGCACGACGAGGGAAACAAGTTAGATGTGTTCCATGTAACTGAGGAGAATATTTCAAAATACACTATTGAAGATGTAGTGATGTCGATGCCCGGATTTGATGTTTCTTATCCTGCATTGACAAAAGAGAAACTGGACGATATTTTGCAGTCAATGGACTTAACTCATGATTCCTTTGCCGGATCCGTAAACGACTATCGACTACCCGGAGCTTACCGCAAGATAATTTCAAAACCGAAAGACTTCAGCTAGGGTTAGAATCTGAGTAATTTTCGAAAATTTCCCTAAACACCCTTAGGTCCGTTTTTTGAGAAATTCAAATTTAAAGAAAAACAGTTTTCGCAAACAATTTTGTTCGATTAAACATACAGTCACCTCCCATAATAAGGGCCCCGCGATAAGAGCCACATTGGCCCGCCTTCTCATAATAAGGGCCACTTTTTTGGGGCACAAAAGTGGCTCTTATCATGTGAGGGGACTGTACGTTATTTGTATCGGCTTTGTGGTGTTTGGCAGAAAACACAAAATATACCTCTTTTGCGAAAAAAAAATCCGTTCCGCAAAAAAATTGTTTGCAAGTACCGTTTTTCGCGAGATACGTTTTTTGCGTTATCTGCGAAAAAACGCGATGCCACTGATATCTAATCAATAAACCAATTTATTTTGTTTTTGGTTGATCTAAGTTGACCCAAATTCACATAACTCTGGCCGTTTTTCAACTAAAAGTATGCCACTTTCAAACCCCGATAACAGCGTTGAACTTATGGAATATACGAATGAAAATGCAAATTTAATCGAGTCCGAGCGTGATTGGCTAAGCGAATTGAAGAACGAAAATGGAGCGCCAAATCAGAATAAATCTGAGGATGAAACTTTGAAGACTGCTTTGATAGTACAATTTGAACTGCCAACCGCTGCATATGCCACGATGGCACTAAGAGAGTTATTGCATTCGGACCAGAGTGAATAAAAACTTCCCGAAGTGAGTCACATTAACACAAGTCCTTGCGCCCTTTTAGCTTACAATTTTGATTTTTATAACTCCATCAATTCGTCGAAAAACTTGTTGTTTTGGTATAAATTTATTAAATATTCAAATTTATTATATTTACATATTTAGACATATTTAGACGTCTAAAATTATAAACAATTTCCAAACATCTAAAATTTCACATTTTTTTTTCATAGAAGGGGCGCCAACTAAGTCGTGTTTTTCGAAACCTACCCAGAATTGACAGCAACTGACCGGTTAACGGCGCACCGTGTAGGCGTTGACTCTGAAACAAATGAGCCCAAAAGTGGCCAGTTAACGGCGTACCCTAATGTAAAATTCCCTAATGTTCCCTAAGAGTTTTTTTAGTTTGATGGTGTTAACCAGAGATCGGCACATTTGATTTTTTTCTTACCCGACCGGAGTGTTTATCCGCGGGTAAAAACGGGTAAAAAAAGTCGGGTAATACCCGAGCTCAAAAACGAGGTCGTGTAAAAAAATCGGGTAATACCCGACTAAAATTCCGTCTCACCCGACCGAAAAAAATGGCTACCCAACCCGTGCTCAACCCGAGTCGGGTACGGGTAATACCCGAGTTAACCCGAGTGCCGATCTTATTGTTAACATAACGGGTAATGTGGTGTATTAATTTTATCCGCCCTTTATTTGGCCTAACTCGATAATTAGAATCTCCTATTTTTTCGACCGAAATTCCGCGCGGCCACCCTAAGTGTAATTAAATAAACTTGGCAAAAACAAACGAATCGTGAATTTGAAACAACTCAGAGTACAATTTTCTTTTAAATAAAAATAAAGAAGTAAAAATCGAGAAAATGTTTTTCAATTTGTGGCTGCTTTTGATNAAAAAATTTCTCTCAAGGTTTCTCGTTTTATTGTTTTTTTTTTCTGCGTGAAATTTACATAACAACCAAGGGGTTTCGGCGCGGGCCAATGAGCGTGCGGATAGTAAGGGACACGTGATATTAAACGTTTTATTACAAATAAATTTTTATTATTTTTTACGTAATCCAGTAATGCAAAACGGTGTTACGGAAAGAGATGTCGGAATTTGCCGCTTTAGAAGTCATAATGTTCGACTCAAGTTTGGTCTTAATTCTAGAGATTTTTTTTATTCATTTATGCGTGTACTACACCACTTGCGCAGTTATCTTGCTGCAACATTCTTGCATAGTATGCAATGCATACGGTTATCTTGCAAAAATGTAATATTTCGTCATGTTTCCGTAATATGTCGTCATTTTATTTAGAAAATGTATCATTTACATTTTTAAATGATGGCTTATGTACTGCGCAGTTATCTTGTCGCTTTTTTTTTCCTGACTGCGCTGTTTTAAATCTCCAAGGTTACAGAGAGTTTTTAATTTTGGCAGGATAACTGCGCAGGTGGTGTACATAGTAACAGTTTTTCGTGCCTTTTTTTTCTAGAATATACCAATCTGTATTAATTTTTGACCCATAAAAATAAATAAATTTCATGGCGTAGTGAACTAGAAAACAGGTGTGTTTTTTGTAATTTTTATTTGTGCCTACTTCGCAAAAAAAATGTGCGGATGGTGCAATTTTTTCAAATTTTTTTTTTTACCCTTTTTGTTAGGAGTTAAATATTGAGACCAATTGAAGGGAATAATTAAAGCGAGATGGTCGGACTTTCATGTTCGAGAAGTGTCAAAAGAAAATTTGATTGCGAAGTTAGAGCGGTTTGATCGACCCGAGGTACCTGAAGAGGAAAAACCGACAAAAGATTTTTCCGGTGTTTTATCGGAAGAAAATCTCAAACTTCTCGCCGATCTTTCTACTGATACAGGTATTTCTGGAAAATTCGTTATCGCCATTTTGAAATTATTTTCCGTAAAAAAGATCAAGTGTAATTTATTTTGAGTTAAATGTTAAAAATGCAACAAAAAAAAATGTTCAAAAAGTGATATTTTGAATAAAAAACGTTTATAAACCCTGATACTGTTTTTTTATTATAATAAAACCAGAGTTCATATTCTGCACGCTGTGCGTTAACCGAGACTTTTAACTCGCCCACGTTTGTTGTGCAATTTTTAGAATGCTTTTTAAGAATTCGAATTAATATTGACCATTTCCGAACTTTCTATCCAAAAAATTCGAAGTTGTCAACAAAAGCAAAACAAATTTAACGAAAATCGGTACCGTGTTTTTGCAAGAAAAATTTTTTAGATAAGACTTTTTTTCTTGAACAAATTATCGGAGTTTATCGAAATTAACGTTTATCGAAGAAAAGTTTTTCAATAAAATGTTTTTTTTTTCTGAGAATAAAAACTTTTGAAAAAAACTTTTTTGAAAAAGATTTTTTTTTTTTTGAAGATTGAAAAAACACGGTGACGCTAAAATGCGCCATATGAGCCGTTGAAAATGACGAAAAATTCCCCATTTTGACTGTTAACCCGTAGATAAAAAGAGGGAAGTCGTGATTGATGGCAGCGAAGATAAGGAAACACGTACGAACATACACGAAGCAATCAGATCAAATTTTCAAAATCTCGAAAGTCGAACGATCAATGATGGAAAAGAAATCCAGGTGGTTAAAGTTAAAAAATCGGGAAATAAAACACGGAGGAAAAAGGGGCAACAATTGAATTACCGATTTGTACTTTGGAAGGAATTTATGGACACATCTGTCGCTATAGATCACATTACACGTATTCTCAGGTTCGTTATGATTTGTATGAGTTTTTCGTTTGTACCCGGCGGTTCATATAAATTTCCGGCGTTTTTTGTTTTGTATGATGTCAATACGAAGTTTTTTCAATATATATATTTTCAGGTGTAATCAGAAAGCTTTCAATATTGCAGGCACAAAAGACAAACGCGCCATTACGGCCCAGTTTATTTCGACCTTCATCGACCCGGCGCGCCTTTTGAGCGCAAATAAAAAACTTCGAAATATTAAAATTGGCAACGTTGAAGTTCATACGGGGGATCATTTGCGATTGGGCGATCTTAGCGGGAATCAATTCAAGATTGTCATTCGACAATGTGAGATGGATGAACACACGGTAGACGATGAAAAAAGAACGCGGTTAGATCTTCAATCGATCATTTCAAAAACAACCCAATCCATTCAGCAGCGCGGTTTCATAAATTATTTTGGCTAGGGTTCAAATTCAGAAAATAGGCAATTGGTCTAAAATTAGCGATGTCAAATGGGAAAACACACGGAAAAGAAGTATTTCCGATTTTTTTCTTGAAAAACTCATTTCCTCTTTATACTTTTATTTAATTATTTAACCGCTTTTCGAAATAATCGGATTTTTGTGTCTAATATAATTGTCGGTATGGTCAGTCGGAATCAATTTTCGAAATTTCTGGGTTCCGTGTATTAATCGTCGTTTTCCGTGTTTTGTTCCAAAAATTATTTCATCACTTAGTTTTGTAACAGAATAGGTTATTTTTTGAAATTAGGCATTCGAAAACCATAAGATAGTTTTTTTAGGCTGAACAAAATGCGCAATTGATTTTTCGGGGTTAAAGTTATCGGAATGACAAAACAAAATTTGTTAAAACATTGCCTGTAAGGTAAAATTGGAACCCAAATATTGGCCTGCAACGATTCGGATCCAGTAGCATATTGACCCACGAAGTTGGCGTTCAAATACTACGGGGAAATTATGCCGAAGCCGTCAATCTTTTACTTTGTCCGCGGCAAGAAGCAAAACATAAATCGTTTTTGGCCGAAATGCGCGAAACTTGGTTCCAAACAAAAGATCCTAATTTGTGTCTGGGCAAGTTGCCCAAGAAACACTGTACCGAGGGTAAATTATTGTTTGGTTTGAAGGACAATCCGAATGATTATGTTGGAGCGCTGGGCCGATTGCCGAGAACGCTTAGGTTAGTGTTTTTTTTAAGTTTTCTTTTCTGTTTATACTCGAAATAATGTGGGTTTGAGTTGAAAGCAAACCAAAATCATAGAATCTGATTTTGGTTTGCTTTCAACCCAAATCCACGATACTTTTGATTTAGAATTTGTGTTACACTGAAAGGAATTCTCATCCTCGAAATAACACTATGTAAAAATATAAATCAAACGTATCGTGGGTTTGAGGGGGCTACTTCGTCTCGACTCCGTTTTTGTGTTCAGTTATGTTTACAAAATTCAATTTTAATTACAGTTCCTACCCAGATAACTATCGCTCACCCCAACTACCCTAAAGTCCAACAGAACCAGACAAAACATCATTTCATATATGAAAAATGTAATATTTGTTTTTATTCAAAAACCTTCGTTTAGGCAAATGTATGTCCATGCAGTTCAAAGTTTTATTTGGAATCAGCTGGTGACTGAACGATTGAGTATGGGTGATGACTTGATGGTTGGCGATCTTGTCCAGCCCGACGAAGGAAACAAGTTAGATGTGTTCCATGTAACTGAGGAGAATATTTCAAAATACACTATTGAAGATGTAGTGATGTCGATGCCCGGATTTGATGTTTCTTATCCTGCATTGATAAAAGANATAATTTCAAAACCGAAAGATTTCAGCTAGGGTTAGAATATAAGTATTTTTCGACAATTTCCCTAAACACCTTTAGGTCCGTTTTTTTTTTGGAAAATTCAAATTTAGAGGAAAACAGTTTTCGCAAACATTTTCGTTCTATTAAACATACAGTCACTTCCCATAATAAGGGCCCTACGATAATGCCCATCTTGGCCCGCTTTCTCATAATAATGGCCACTTTTTTCTCATAATAAGGGCTACTTTTTCAGGGCACAAAAGTGGCCCTGATCATGCGAGGGGAAACACAAACTATATAGCCCTATATAATATAGGTCTTTTGCGAAAAAAATCCGTTCCGCGAAAACATTGTCTGCAAGTATCGTTTTCCGCGAGATACGTTATTGCGTCTCCACTGATATCTAATGAATAAACCAATTTATTTTGTTTTGGTTGATCTAAGTTGACCCAAATTCACATAACTCTGCCGTTTTTAACTAAAAGTATGCCACTTTCAAACCCCGATAACAGCGTTGAACTTATGGAATATACGAATGAAAATGCAAATTTAATCGAGTCCGAGCGTGATTGGCTAAGCGAATTGAAGAACGAAAAGGGAGCGCCAAATCAGAATAAATCTGAGGATGAAAGTTTGAAGACTGCCTTGATAGTACAATTTGAACTGCCAACCGCTGCATATGCCACGATGGCACTAAGAGAGTTATTGCATTCGGATCAGAGTGAATAAAACTTCCCGAAGTGAGTCATATTAAACCAAGTCCTTGCGTCCTTTTAGCTTACAGTTTTGATTTTTATAACTCCATCAATTCGTCGAAAAACTTGTTGTTTTGGGCGTAGACTTCAAATGTATTAAACTTGCCACGAAACTATTTTATTCGATAGACGTATTCTGCGGAATATCACGGTGCCGTAGGGTACAGTCAATAGTGAATATCAAAAATGGGCGCTATGGGCGCAGGGACTATATTCAACATTCGTATTCTTTACCATATACCAGTATGGTCCATACTGTATGGACCATATTATGGAATCCATACTACCGGTTGAGTTTCATGCAAATAGGTCAAACGTCTCTTGTATACCGTGTCGGCATATTTTAAGATGATATAAGACCAATTTCCCCCTTTTTTATTTTGAACTGGGGTGCCCTCCTTTCTCCCTTCTTTATAAATGCGGCCTTTATAAAGAGAGGA
>SCLG01000293.1:188976-212334 GCA_004367875.1 Oikopleura albicans | reverse complement strand
CCCTTAGTGGGATCCCTAGTCTTGATGAAATGGAAATATTTTTTTAAGATTTTCTTTGCCATCATCGGCTGCTGAGTCCAACATACTCCATATATTTTGTTTCAATTTATGAGTTTCTAAATAGAAGGTTAATTTATACTTCAAAGTACCATGTTCAGAATGGCACTGATATTTTTGAAATTGTTATTAAAATCTGGGAGGTCCACTAAATTAGTCACTATCATAGTCGATGCCAATGGGTCGGTCAGCCCGTGTCTAGTAGTTACAATCAGTGGCCGAATTACGAACTTGAGTGTTTGGTTTTAGTTACTGGTCTGGGTAGGGAGTTTGTCACCAAGCTGAATGGGACTCCTCGTATAATTACGGGTACCATAAGTTAACAAAAAAAAAACGCACCAAGAAAATTGCGCGATCCAGTTAACTTTCCACTTTTAAATATGAAGATAAGTTGTATTCTTATTTATTAGTTTTCTGAAACCTATAAACATCGTCTAAGACGCTACACATCTGGTATAACCTGGTACTACCGCATCTGAAGTGCACGAATATGTCCACAAAATAAACATCCAACATGTATTCATTGTCTGAACTGAACCATATTTGTCAGATAAAGTAGTTTGTTTAACCCCTTTTTATATAACATTGACATGATGTAGGTGTTTATGTTTGTATAGTTTGGCGCCTCGATTTGACTCATTTAAATAATTGATTGATTAAACAGCCCGATAAAGCCAGATGGTAACCGATGACGTTAGCAGAATGCTAATATCTTTGGCGTATGTTATGATCAAGGTCAATTGTTTGTTAAAATCACTTACTCAGATCATTCCCTAGTACTGGTTGTTACTGTATTAAATTTTTTTGGTCTTGAGGTTTTAAAAGTTTGCTCTGGGCCGTGTCTATAGGAGTGGGGTATTTTGGTGACCATTTGGGTCCCAAATTTTGCGATCGCCAAAAAATTTGTACTTTGCGTAGTTTTTCCGACCACAAAATTGGCAGCCAAGTCCCCTCTAAAACACCATCTGGTCGCTAAATGGTGTTTCAGACAGGACTTGGCGACCAATTTTAAAAAGGTCGCCAAAATCTCATGACCTATCTTGTAATAGAGTCGCTAATTTCTCTTAAACAAATGGTAAGGTACTGTTTTCATAAATTAAAAAAGTCATGTTTTTATTGAAAATTTACAGTAGTTTAAACCTCCAACATTTCAAAACAGAAAATTGATGTATCTTTTTATTTGCAGGAATTAGACAAATAGCTCAATAACAGTAAAGCTTTCAAAATAACTATTAAAAATCCATTATGAAATCAGTATCTCATATCGAGTACGTTTGAATCATTTAATCTTTAAACACATACATAAAGCCGAAACATGTATGTCGTAAAGTTCTCTCAGCCCATAATGTGGCACATATCTACATGGTCGATTTACAGTTTTAAGCATAAGCCTTTGCAGGGCCGCATTGTCTTGTACTGGTTACACGTGTGCTCCCAACCCTACTTAATGGGTCATTCATTTCATAAGGGGTGACGTGCTCGAAAGTGGCCGTTTATGGAGGTTTTTGAAACACTTTTTTTCGAAAAAAAGAGTCCTAATGAGAGTAAGGACTGTATAAAAAATCGGAAGATGAAGTTCTGAAACTTAGTGCTTTGTAAAACAAATCCTGAACCATAAATTATACGTGAAGTTCATTACGACGAACAATATCATCCCCGTTAATTTAAATTTATTCGTCAATTTGACTTCAATCACACTTTATGCCGCATAATGCCCACAATTTGCGGACAGTTTGCCATTTGACTTTAAAAACAATGCCGATTTTAGACTTAGCATTTTTTTTCTTTTAAAAATTGTAAATCATAACTGCCGTAAGAAGAGCAACTATGAATTTATTTATACTCGTATTTATACGACCTAACGGAGATTAACCACTTAGAGCATCAACAAGGTCCAAACAATAAATCCATAATTATTGATTTTAAAGAGAAATGTTAAGTCATTGTTGGAATATAATTTAAGTAATAAAAAGTGCCAAAGAAGTATCTAATGAGAAATGATGGTCGAAAGAAAAGGTTTGTCTAAAAAAATTGACGAAAGTGAAACAGGTCAGCAGAGCTCATTTTTATTTTTGAGCTTGACAGGCAAGTACTTTTGGTAAAATGTTTTTGGCGACAATTTGAGGTCGCCCAAAACTTATATTTTGTGTGGATTTGGCGACCACAAAAATGGTCGCCAAGTCTTGTCTAAAACACCATTTGGCGAGCGTTTGGTTGCCAAGTCATTTTTTGAAGAACACTTGACGACCAAATGGTGTTTTATACAGCACTTAGCGACCAATTTTATGATACACTGATAATCAACTATTTTTAATAATAAAAATATAACACTGGTCGCCAAAATGCCCCACTCCGTCCTGGTCACCTCAGTTTTTTACTGAGTTACGGCAACCGGAACTATTTTTGGTCTGGTATTTTTGCGAGAAAGTATAATTGCTAAAAATCAGTTTTCATGTTTTATGTTTTTATCGCCTTTCGACTCTCTAAATGACGCGTTGGACTCACCTTGAAGTGAAAATAGGTTCGATAAGAAAACATTATTAGTTGAACATCATATTGATTGTATCAAAACGAAACCATCGCACCTGACACTGATTATTTTACGTTTATAATAAACGAGATTTTTGGGAATTTTGAAATATTTGATTCCTAAAAAGGTACTGAAAGAGGCACCTTTAAATTGTAAATTAAAATGGAGAAACTACACATGCTTCAAATAGGACTGAGGACTCTAAGAGATTCGATAAATTAAAACTCAAATTACCAGCTGAAAGGTGATGTCTAGAGATATCTGGTATATCTTCCTTTTCTGTTGTTTAGCACCCATAGAACCCCAACTTTTTGTACTTTTGGTTAAAAAATCACAAAAATTACCATTCTAGATATTAATTTTTATGTTGAAAAAATCGCCCCAATAAAATCTTTGGAGTCGTAAATTTTCTTTTGAATGGTTTGTATGAAAAATTATTTTAATAAATGATGCAGTATAAGGACGCGTTTAAAGATTTGTTTTTGAACTAAAAAAGGGTGCTAAGAGGGCATATGCGTTGACAAATCGTTTATTCGTTTTTTTATAATTTGAAACTCAAACATTTATTTAGCCTCCAAAATTTCACGTTACCCTAGTTTCAAAGAAATGGATTGATTTTGGATCACATCTTTTCGGAGCAAACAGGGTATTTCCCACTCTTAACATTTATATTTAAGATCATAGTTGTTTTTTCTGGTGGTCAAAAAATAAAGAAAATATACTAAGAAACTATCAATTTAGTATATTTTTGTTTTGAAAAGTGATTCGGTTGGCGGATAATTTAGTAACCTTCAGCGTCTTTTTTTTTTTATAAATTTTAATTGGTTTTGGTATAGCGCTGTACGAAACCCAAATAAAATGAACCCAAAATATCAAACCAACGCAAGGAAGCCAATTGAATGCGTCTTTGTGATGAATTTCAGAGGCAAAATACCGGTAAACGGCCCAAGTTTCTTTTTTTGTGTTTCATTTTTTGTTAACCCGTATTTATGGTTTATTTTCACAGAGATCACTGGAAGAGTCCGCTTAAAGTTGTTTTATGTTTGATACTGGTTGCAGTCAGTGTATTACGCATATCACATTATGGAAAACACATTAGAAGTATGGGCGATGATATGCCTATCAATTTTCTTTACGAGGATGAACCAAGGTAGTGTTTTGGGGAAAAAAAGAAAGAAAAATTTGTGTTAATTAAACGGAAATTCCGGATTTATTTGGAATAAAAACTTTTTAAGTAGCACGGCATCGTGGTTTTTCGGAGAAAATGTGAGAAAAATTGTTTTGAAGAAAATGCAAGAAAAAGTTTTCCAGGTTTTTTCGAAGAAAACGCTCTTCGGAGAAAAACCTTTTTAATTTCTCTTACAGTGTATGTTAAGTTAACAGTTTTCACTTAAAGTTAACACTTATTATATGTTTTGGAAAAAATAGTATTCGGATAAAAAGTTAGAAAATTGTTTGGAAAACTATTAATCCGAAAAAAAAAATTTAACCCAAAAACCGCGATACAAAATAAATTAAATTGCTGATACTATATCAAAAAATATCATAAACGTAAAAAAAACTTTCACCGGTATCAATACAAAATCTATTATTACGTATGAACATCGACTTAATAATTGTAAATTTTCAAATAATGATTTCCTAAAAAATAATTTTGAAAAAAACACTTTCAAAGTGAGTATGAGGCGGAAGAGGAATTAACGGTCGAAAGTGAATTCGAAAAACGTTCGGAGATTCTTCAACGTGGATGTTCACAGCTCAAACGAATACAGGAGCTGGTAGATGATAGAAATTTTGATGCTTTATTTGCACTTCATGAAGAAATTTACGAGAGAAAAAATAATCTTGAAAATGCCAAAGGTGATTGTAGCTCACCCAGTTTCAATAGGCCGCAGAACTCAAAAGCAAAGATTAGGTCTGATAATGTTTAATGATGTTACTTGTTACCCAGTTATACGGGCGCAACCGGATTTTGGTGAAAATTAAAACCGGCGAAAAATTATAAGTGTTTTATAAGTGAAAATTTTTAAGTGTTTTACGGATTTCCCATTTTCATTTTTGCAGTTTTCAGAATGTGCCGTAATAAGGGCACAATCTGTAAATAAAGATGCACCAAAAACGCCTTCAATTTTTCCGTTTTCGTGTTTCTCCGTTTTTCGGGTTTCACTATTTTTAAATATAATTTTTAAGTTATTCAATAAAAATATATGCATGCCTAATCTTATTAGAAAGAGGATAACCGTCACACTGTAAATATTTTTTATGAAGAAACGGTTAATTTAACAATCTGTTTGCCGCCGAAAGCCGGCACGACAAATTGGCAAAACGCTCTGGCCCTAATTCAAGAAAATCACGGCAGAGGGCTCATTCCACGCCTTAAAAACGATGACTATAATAATGCATCAAGTATTATTCAGAAAACAAATTTATTTGTTCTCAATGCTAGGAATCCATTTCAGGTATTTGAAAATATATACGGTAGACTGAATTAGGATATCTTTGACATTCGAGTAAAATCCAGATTACGTAGAAATATATCGCCAAGGTTTCTAAAGGGTCCATGTAAATTGGTGCATTTTTAGGGTATTTTTGGAGTAGCCTCTGGGTATAATAATTTATTGAAATATTATTAGAGCATTTTCGGGGTATCATTAGGATTTTTATTGGGGTATCATTACCTGTTGAGTTTCATGAAAATCGGCCGAGCGTTTCTAGATTATTTGTAAATTTTTTCCATTGATTTGTCAGGATATCTCTTTAACTTGTGTTATGATTAGATAATACTTGTGTCGTTTAAATCAATCTAAAGAATTTCAAACAATCTAGAAACGCTCGGCCGATTTTCAAGAAACTCAACCGGCAGAGCATTATTAGGACATTTCTAGAATATTTTTGACCTTTTGTTGAGTTCATTATATTTCTTCTCAACAGTTCATTAAACTTTCATCTTTTGGGGTTCAATAATTTCAAAACTTTTCAGTAATTTTCAAATAGGGACAAAAAATCATGATTAATAATTTTCTGATTTAGCGTTTGCTCTCGGCATGGAGGGACAAATTTTCGAAGAATGCGTCTGAAAAACGACAAGACATTTACATGCCGGGTATTAAAGTATTTGAACACAAGTACGACATTCCTGATGGTTTTTCCTCATCGTTTGAGGCCTTTGTTGAGTATTTGGCGGCGAATCCGTCCGAGTATATCCAAAACCGGCATTGGCGTTCCATTTATTACCACTGTAGTCCATGTCACTTCCCGTACCAAAGAATAGTTCATTTGGAGTCGGTTGATGACGAATATCCCCAGATATGGAAAGATATAGATTATCCAGCACCAACTTTAAGAGGTAATGGACTAAACTGGTAGAGTTTGAGAAAAAATATTCAAATTTTTGTATTTTGTAATTAAATTTTCCCTAACCTTGGACCGTACACTCGGCACGCTTTATTAATTATCTATTAGATAATTAAATTAAAATGTGAGTTTGAATACGAGTGAGCCGTTTTCTAATTACAGTCCTCAGTGAGGACTCCTCACACCCTAAAGTGCCGTCACACAAAACGCGACAATCAAGGCACTCACATTGTTATGTCTAATATACATTGTATACACCACCTGCGCCGTTATGTTTCCGCTCAGCACCCGTCGGTGCCATTATGTTTCCGTTTTTTCGAACAATTTGGTGGAAACATAACGGCGCAGGTGGTGTATACCATTTTCTCAAAGCGAGAAACGCCCCTTCGAACTCTGTATAAGCATTTAAGACCCCACAATTTTGCAAAATTAAGGTTCTTACATAATTCTCTATCTAATTTCTAGGTCAATATGCTGGGTCACCGCTAAAAGCAAAATCGGAAGGATATTATTACGCACAAATTCCTCGTGATTCAGTAAAGCAAGTTTATATGGTAAGATTCCAAATTTTTTTAACACAGCGCCGAAAACGGCCGAATCTTGAACTGGCAGATGAAAACGGAATTTTTAGAATAAAATAGGCGATTTTCTCATTTTAAATTATTGTAACAGTTATTATCCCATTAAAAATTATCTATTTTATTGTGGGGAAGCGGGCCAATCAACGCACAGGATATTTTAACACGTGTGTGGAGGACTTATCTGAATCGAACCAAATCTCCCGTTTCCTAAAAAACGAAATTTCATTTATAATATTTTTTTTTTGCTTTTTTTTCGAAAGTCGTTTTGTCGTTTTTTCTGCAAGATCCTGCAAGATCCTGCAAGATCCTGCCCAAAATACAGTAAATATTACACCCGTCTATTGAGATTATGCCGGAATTTAGTTCTTTGATTTATTATAAATTATAATAAAATTAATTTTATTGTTGTTTATCAGGTCAGCCATTTTGACCGATATAAGGTCGTGTCAGTTTTCTTACAACAAAAATCACGTTTTTGACTTTTTGTTGAACGAAGATATGAAAACCTTAAATATTTAAACGAATATCTACATAGTAATTTTCAGGATTGTTTTTTAAAACAATAAAAATGAAACTAAAATTTTGATACATGTATAAAATGTTATTCCCTTACTACTTGTAAATAAGTACAGTGTATTAGGGTGTAACTTAATTACAACATTTACGGTAAGTACTTTCGTTCCGTTTAGGAGTTGCCATTTTTGCGCATCGAATACGATGCTGTTTCGCGTAATTTAGAAGCAAAGTACAGTCCTTAACCATTTATCGGACGTTTTCGGTTCTCGAAAATAGCGTCCGATAAATGAGCATTGTCACAAAAGAGGTCATTTTTTTATTAGAATGACCCCATTTTGGCCAAAAAAGCGTCCGATAAATGGTGAAGGACTGTATCTGATTCGACCTCAAGTTGACCAAACATACCTTACGGTTTTTTAATTTGTTCATAGTTAAATTACACTCCCTGTGCACTTAGCTTGACAAAACTTTGATGGTGCGCTTATCTTACCAATTTTTTGAAAAAAATATTTTCCAAAACATACGCCTACGCACTATCCACTTATCTTGCCAAAAAATTTCTAATTGGAACAGCGACCTATAGTTTTTAATAATTTCATTTTTTTTTTCACAGCTTATTAGTACTGGTAGTACCGTAGCTTTCTTCGATACGGTTAGATCATGGAAGATTCGTCGCAAATACGCAACGAATAGTGTTAAAGGGAAATAGGGGGGCCTGTCATTGGCCGAGCCGCGAAAGCGCCCGCCAATGAGCACTCAGCGATGGGCGCCCGCCAATGAGAACTCAGCGATNCATTTTCTAACGTTAGGTGATTTTGCGATCTAACCGCTTTGACGAAAGGTACGGTATTATTTCGATGTACGTGGGGCCTGCGGAGGAAAAAAAGAGTAACGCGATACGGTACTCGATACAGTAAAATATGCATAATAAATTTATTTTATTAATTATACGTAATTTAAAAATCGTAATAGTATTGTCTTCTAACAAAAAAACAGTATTTTTTTTCAGAATTATTTTAAGTTATACAATAATAAGCTAATACAGTTATATCGCCTTTTTCTTTACTCATAGCGCCTAAAATCTGTCAAGATATGAGAACATTTTTTGCAGGTAAGGGCAAAATAGCCCACTTGCACGCGTCATCATGACTCATCGAGCCAAAATTTCTCAAGAAACGGGATTGTTGTTAATAAAAAGGGTGTAAAGAAAAAGGCGATAGGACTGTAATAAGTTATAAGTAATAACTTATTACATTAATCATCTACCAGTCTTACACTATTTGTAGTGTTTTTATAGGCCGTTTTTTCGATTTTTTCTCGTATCTTCAAAATGTTCTGGAGAGAAACTTTGGTGAATGGTAAGGGTAAAAATTGCGTCGGATTCCCCCTTTAGACCTGGTACCAATTCAGTAGGTACCGTTAACCATAGTTTTTGTTTGTCAAAAATTGGTCTTTTAAATAACTCTGGTGCATTAAGAACTTTTATTTGGATTTCGTTTTGTTGGGCTATTCGCCCACAGCAGTGAAAGAAATCATTGATGCTTCGGATGGCTCAAAAAGTGCCTCCCAGGAAGAATACCAACAATCCCGCAATATGCGCGGATGTCCCGACCAGTCAAATTTGAATGAAGTCTGCTACTGAATACTCAATTGCCACTTTTTCTTTTCAAATCACTGCCAACAATACAATCTTAATTTATATATTTCATATCACTATAGTATTTTGACTATTATTTAGCATTATGACTTGCCAAATAAGTCTCAGAGTACGTAAAATATGTCAATATTAGCAAAACACTTCTTGCATGGACAAAGAGGCACCGCGGTCTTTCGGACAAAACGTTTTTCTAAAAGCTCCTACAAATTTTCTCCTAATAACTTTTCTTTAAATAATTTTTTCGTTAAAAGTCGTGTTTTCCGAAAAAAATGCGATGCCGGACAAAACAGACCAATTTTAGGTCAAAATTGGTCAATATAAGCCTTCTTTGTTTCGATAAGACTCGTCAAGAAAATACTGAAACAACTGTACTACGTTAAAAAATATCATTCGGGGTAGGTTACAACTTGTACATTTATATGTGTATTTTTTATAACAACCGGTACTTACCGGTTATTTATTGGTCGGTTTGTAAAAGTAATATAATATTAGGAATCATTAGCTCCCAATCATCCTGAAAGAGGTCAAACTGATAATTTTTCTTGTTTTCTAATAACAAAAACAGAAATTTCCGGTTAATTATCGGTTGGTACAACAAATTATTATCATATTCAGAATCTCCAGCTTCAATTTACCATAAAACTTACCGAAAATGAAGAATTTTAGTAAAAACGCGGAAATTGCCGGTTAATTATTGGTCCGTTAAAAATCATATTCGGAATCCTCGGGTTCGATTGACCTTAAAACCTGTAAAAAATGCTTATTTTGAACAAATATGAGCAATTATAAGATAAAGTATAGTCTATACTGTATAGAGCTATTTTATGAGAGTAAGGACTGTATATCTTATGCAGCATATGATATCGGCGATATCATATCGCGTATGTATGTTAAACGGTTAAATCGATGATCTTTAGGTGTGTGTGATTTTTTTGTAAAAATTGTTTGTCGTCTTTGTTGTAGACCGGAAACATAAAACAATTTCCAAAAGTACAACAGGCCTGTAAGCCAGTCTGTTCCGGGAACACAATCAAAGAAGAAAAATTTCCGCTTAAAAGCCGGCACTTTTCTTCATTTCTCCTCTTCCGATTGATATCAACTGTCCGTCTTGATGTTCCGTCATCTGCCCGATGTAAAACAAGAGCGAAAGTACTTTGATAGACGGTCAGCTGCGCGCTTTTGTATTTTTGTAATCTTTCGGCGCGTTAATTAGCTACAGGCGCGCGTGGCACTCGACTAATGACGCCAGCGACATCAAGAACATTTTGTATAAAATCCGTCCCTTCGTGAGAAAAATAGTATCAATACGGCAATAAACTTTTACGGAAAAAAGCCACAATTAGCTATCACAGAAAATTGTCAGAAAACATGGTAATCGTCAAATCAACCGAAGTCACATTAAAATCACCGGTAGTTTTTAAACGACGGCCCTCTTTCCGGCGGCGATGCAGCAATTTATTCAAAACACCAGCAATAACGGGAAGAGTGGAAAAAGTGGAAAATCGAGAAATGGTCAAGTCGGCGTCGGATTCATTTATGCGTCGAAATCAGCGCATTTTTCGCTCATTTCACGCGCCAAAAAAATCAAAATCAAACAGCTGCCTCGACGATCTAGACGATACGGCGCGCGGCAATGAGACGTCGAAGAATGAAATCGACCAGGGCATTTTTCATCGATCCTTGAGTCGAATAAATAAATCGTCGAAAACGGTGGGCCGTCGAATTTCGCGATCGAATGAGGAAATTCGAAATCACTTTTCGAAAGTCAAGATTGAAGAGTGCTTCCCAGTGAGTTACGACACTGTACATAATCCAGTGCCGATTTTAGGTGCGAATGAAGAAATGGTGAATGAAGATCTTGTCATTTGGGAAGAAGACATGAAAAGTCGGAAAAAGTTATTTGTAATGTGTATTTAAAATTGTGTAATTCAAATTTTGAAACTGTAAAAATAATTATTTATTTTATTTATTAATAAAGTGTCGAGACCATCATATACATCACGTTTTATAATTTTGCCTAGAATTCACCATATTTTTATTCTAATTCCCAAAAAAATAACCGGTTAACTGCTAACATCGTAGTTTTAATAAATTATGTTACCGGCGGTAACTTACCGCTCAAAAACGTTTCGCTGAAACTTGGCCGGTTAAAAGCGGACTCTGTGGAAAATTCATTAAGTGTAAATTATTCACTTGGTAAATATAACTTAAATGTACAATTTTAAATACCGTATGGGGACGCTCAGACTGTGAGGGTTACGTCATAATAGCGTTACAAATCATAGGAAAATTTCCCAAAACCTCACAGTCTGAGAGTCCCCATACGATATATAAATGATATAAAATGGAAAATAAGCAGAAAAATTGGTTCTCCACATTTGTTCATGGGTTAAATATCGGCAAACACGATCTGAGCGGATGTCAATCATTAGATACAATGTACTAGTCTCTCAGATCGTCAAATATATTACAAATTGTGTAAACCATACATATCTAGTTTCTAAAAAACGTTCCAGTTTTCTCTGTGTCTCAAAATTTGAATTGATTTTTTACGAGAATTGTATGCATATTTGAGTTGGGTACTTTAATGACCTGTAATGAAAACTTCCGTGCTCCTTCTCGACGTAACTTAGATTAATCAGAGACAGAAAAATAGACACAAAACATTTTTGGCGTAATTTTTTTAATGAAAATTTGAGTAAATGGAGTCGATCGATAAGCCAAATGCACCCTTTTGGCGAAAATTACTGCATTGGCCTATTGTGGCCGCCCGGGAAATGTCGTGGGGTGCAATGGCCGCTTGTGGGGTGCCGGGATTATTAAAATTAGAAATGTCGGAATCGTTGGCTTCCAGTACAACAGCAATATCGGGATCAATTGCTATGTTGGTTGTGGTCATATTGGCTTACTTCTCAGGTACATAAATTATGTAACATAATGTCATAATCTGTGACGAAAACACTGTGGGATTTTTGGGATCACTAAAAACTGAGAGTATGCTACAATATTGGCATGATGTGACCAAATTTAACCCGTCGTTTCAGACCTCCGAACATTTTTAAAAATTATTTTACCCGCTATACCTACAATCAAATTGTATTAGTTAGTTAACTACCTACATTAAAGGTTCACCGTATTGGTTACGAAACGCACGCCTTTTGAACCCGCTTCGCCGGTCTGCTCTGTCACCGCATCAATTAAAGTTTCCATGAGGGCACAATTTGTCACCGCATTGGTCACGCGCATTTTTAGCCGTCGAGCTTACAGTGTGTCATAGTGGTCGAGTACCGCGCTTTTTCGAAATTACATGTTAAGAAAGCTTAAAAACTAGAAAGCGCGGTACTCGACCACTATGACACACTGTATATCTATCTTATCGAATTTTCGGAAAATCGGTTTGAAATATCTCTCACAGCGACCACTGACTGACATGGTATGATGACTAAATGGTTGAAAGGAATTTATCCACATTTATTTGTGTCCCCATTTTTTAACTTAAAACTTCAGATAGATGTAGGCTTCGATGGGGTCGACGTAGACCGTTTATTGTTTTGGTATCATCGCTAGTTACGATAGGCGGACTTTTTTGCTTGATATCCACATTTGAAGACGCGCCTATTTTACTGAGACAGTTCATGCTAATGGGTGGCATTGTTTTTACAGATAGCATGCTGTGTGCTTTGGACACGCCCCTTCTAAGGTTGTTTGATATCAAAACGAAATTAATCTTCTTGTATAGAATTACTTTACAGCGCCGGAGCATCAGTGTACTGAAGGTCGATAAATTATATATAAATACGGGCGCAAAAATTTTATTTTTGCTCCATAGACGTGCTACAACAGTTGGACGAACCCCGAAAGTTATCCTTAGCATAAAAAACGCAATTCCCAGATTTTCTATACATTTTTGATATCCTTTTTAAGTTATACAATTGATGTTTTCAACCTAAATGACCAAGCTCAAATAATGACTGGTAATGGTGGATTTGGTGGGCTTGGGGGCTTGGCTGGATTTTTGATCTCTGCTCAAGTTCCACGTTACGCAATGCCGTTATGTTCGCTTATCTTTGCGTTTTGTGCGTTTTTGAATGTTATGAGCATGAAAGAAACCCCGCTAAAAGAACTCCAGGAGAAAGGACAAGCCCCGGAACTTGAGGATCTTAAAACAACTATGAAGGGTTATTTTAACGCGCCAAAATGTATGAAGGAATGGGCCTTATGAATACAATTTTTATCGCAATACTGTGTATGGTAAATTATTTTTCAGATCCAAACACGCGATTCAGTCCATTAGAGGGCGCCTTGTGACTAGAGCTTGATATAGTGACCAGAGCTCATATAGTTGACGCCCTCTAACGGACTGAATCGTATTTTTTGTTTCAACAAACCAGTTACCACACACAGTAACTGTAAAAAATATCAATGATAAGTTACCATGAATATTGTTTATCATCATTGATTATGGTTTGTACTTTCATGTCTCTCAGATTTTATAACATTTCTAGAAATCAGAAATAAACTAAACGAAACTTCTTTATCAGTTCATGAACAATCTGTAGGCATTTTTGGGATCCCGAATAAGATTTTTAATTTCTTAAAACTTTTCGATTCATCCGCATCCGGGAATTTCGGCATCCATGACATTCAGCGAAAACGTTTTTTAATGAAAAAGTTGTCCAAAGAAAACTGTGTTGGAAGATAACAAATTCATGAAAGTTTACAGAAAAAACGTTTTCTTCGGTTAAGGTTTTTGTAAAGTTCTACCCCACAGTTCCCACTTCATCAAGGCCTTCAGAAACTCCAACTGAACGTTTTTCTAAATTGGAATAGTCTAATTGGAGTATGGGTATTTTTTACACATTTATATGCCGTAACCGTGAGCAACCCGTCGGCGATCGAAGAAGACTTTGAAAATATTCACGCAGATTTTAATGGAACCACTTATAATTCAACTGCGGATATTTTAACAGCGACAAAACTGAATAAAACGGAACTGGTGGAAGTTCAGAGGAAATATCTGTACACAAATGGGCTTAGTACTGGGTCTCGGTTTTGGATTTGAAATATTTTTAGCCAGTTTATTAATTTTAATTCATATACGGTATACCTGTCGATATATTTCATAAACCCCGGTGTGTTCTTATTAAGTGAAATTATTATTTTTGTCCAATTTTAGTCTCTACAACAATTTGTTGGCAAGCAAATGCTAAAATTTTTGGCCTAAAAAATATCTTTTGAAGGATTGACACATGAAAAAGTGCCCACTTTTTGTGCCGTGCCGACTGCGGAGTCGTGTCTGATGATTCCAATTAGTATTTTAATGCACAAATTGTTATGGAACAACATTATGTGCATTAGTGTTCGCGTGCATTTTTTTTCAAAAATATCTAGAAAGGCGTAAATTGATACATTTAAAATCCAAAGAACAGATAATGATGTTATACCCTATTTGTGCTGTGATTTTCAGTACATTTTTTAACACATTTAAAATTCTGGAAAGGTTCAATCGGCAATTTCGGGTTATTTACTCATTAGCTTATGTGTGTTATTTGACATGTGCTATTGTATTGTGCGTGAAACCCCATGTTGTGGTCTTTATAATTATTGCAATAAATACCGGATATTTCACACTTATGTTTTATACANCTCAGCCTCGAGCTCGGTGCGAGAAGAAAAAAAGAAAGAAAGATTTTTTTACAGTAGAACCCAGGTCTCGGGATGGGAAAAAAAAGAAAACAATGGAAAACTATAAAGGAAAATGACCGCCTTGTCAATCCCATTGTTCCATTTAAAGTGTTAACCAGAATATTGATAAAGAATTTGATAAAGAGTTCGCTTATTTTTTTCATTACCGTGTTTGATCGAAATTTTCAAACGTCTAAATTTTCTACATTTATTTCCCCAAATGAACTTGAAAGGACTTTATTGTGCTCAGCGTTTCAGGAAATATTCACAAAACATCCCCTGAACTCACTCAACACAGCCTTCTTTTTAATTTTTTTGTTTTTTTTTGCTTAGAACTTCCGTAATAATGAAATAATTGATATTGTTTTTATGTTGCTTGCGTTATTTTTTTTAGCGTCTCACCATAACGACGAGACCTTCTTAATTGTGTCAGGCTCGTGAAGAGCTTCAAAAAATATATAGGTTGGTCAGTTTATCTTGAACCGTAAAATAATTATGAGGACTCGTGGGAATTTTCTTATGAATTTCTGACTCATTCCGTTTTTGTGTTTGCTAAAAAAAATATTCTGGTTAACACTTTAAATGAAACAATGGGATTGACAAGGCGGTCATTTTCCTTTATAGTTTTCCATTGTTTTCTTTTTTTCGCTATCCCGAGACCTGGGTTCTACTGTAAAAAAATCTTTCTTTCTTTTTTTCTTCTCGCACCGAGCTCGAGGCTGAGGACTAGATTTGAACTGTGACACACGCGCTGCTTTGCCAGCCTCTATACTCACGCCCGCCCTTAAGCGGACAGATAGATATAAAATAGAAATAATTCGTATTTGCCTGACGATCCGTATACGGTATGCCCTAAAGATACGGTATACCTGTCGATATATTTCATAAACCCCGGTGTGCCCTTATTAGGTGAACAATTATTTTTGTCCAATTTTAGTCTCTACAACAATTTGTTGGCAACCAAATGCTAAAATTTTTAGCCTAAAAATATTGATTTTGATTAAAAATTTTGAATGATTTTTGTGTCGTACCGACTGCGGAGTCGTGTCTGATTATTCCAATTAGTATTTTAAGAATTTTAATGCACAATGTGCATTAGTGTTCGCGTGCATATTTTTTCAAAAATATCTAGATAGGCGTAAATTGATACATTTAAAACCCAAAGAACAGATAATGATGTTATACCCTATTTGTGCTGTTATTTTCAGTACATTTTTTAACACATTTAAAATTCTGGAAAGGTTCAATCGGCAATTTCGGGTTATTTACTCATTAGCTTATGTGTGTTATTTGACATGTGCTATTGTATTGTGCGTGAAACCCCATGTTGTGGTCTTTATAATTATTGCAATAAATACCGGATATTTCACACTTATGTTTTATACAGTACCTTACATACTGGTAAGTCCTTACTATGGCAAATTTCCCTGTGAATGACTGTTGCGCGCGCGGCGCGCCTCTTTTTTACGGAAAAATGAAATTCTCTAAAAAGCGGACAGTTCATAAGGCCCCGTAACCATTGATAAAAATGTATTCCTTATTACCCACATTTAACTTTAGATTGACATCTATCGAAAACGGGAAACATATCCGAAGGAACGTGGATTAGCTGGGGATTGTTCCCTATTGACCATATCGGCCTCATGTGGCCAAGTGATTGGCTCCTTAGCAATGTTTTTTCTGTTATTTTGGAAACCAGCTGAGGATATTATACCATTATATTGTACTTGTTCTGCGGGCATTGGATTACTGGTTGTCTTATTTCTCATTGACTATCCAAAATACGAAGATATTAAAAACATCGAAGAATCCAAGAAACTACTGGAGTCCTGATTCATTACACTTCCACGGTGGAAGTTCCACCCATGCTTGCCATTCCTTAATTTGCATTTGTTATTTAATTACACAAGACATATTTGCTGTTACCATGCAGGTTTTACCCAAAAAACTTTCCAGCGATACCACTATTTAACGACTACGCATTGAGCCGTTAACAGGCAGGTTATTTGTTTAACCTGCCTGTTAACGGTCCAATGCGTAGTCGTTAAATAGTGTTATCGCTGAAAAAATTTTCAGCCAAAATCTGCCTGTTAACGGTGCAACCTGTGTAATTAAACTCCTTATTTAATTAATTTAACTCCTGCGCTCCCGACAGTGCCAAATCGATAAGAGTTATCCACGTTCGGGTTTTTGCATTCGGTTGATATGCCTATCTTTATTTTTTGTTAAAATTAATTTCAGATTAGCCGTAAATGAACATCCGAATAAGGGTTTTAAATTAAAACTTTTAATACCTTTATTCCTCTAATTAACCGAAAAATGGACCGTGTTAAGTATCAACATTGCGATATGATATGGCCCATATGTCACTGTTTTCAACAAACCCTTTCAAAAAGGAAAGATAATTATAAAAAAATAGAGATTAACCTGTCTTTTAGTTTACTAAGTCTGATTTTTGTTTAACTTCTATACATGTATGCATTCGCGCCACCTGCTGGTGTGTTCAGAACAGAGAGGGCAGAACTAAAAAGTACAGTATCGATCTCAGACAACCCACTTTCTTGTAAATACCAATTTGCCCTGCAATAAATTAAACAACGCACATTCTGAAAGATTAATCCAAAATTGTAACCACACGAGCTTAGTTTCATAAATGGTTACTTTGGCCCTTTTCTAAAGTAGCCAGTTATATTAACGGTTGACAAGATATCTGAACATATTTTAAATAAAAAACTTGGCCGCTTTCAATTGCGAAGGAAACCAATTTTTTATCGAAAATTTGCGTAGCACCCGCTAACCAGTCTTGTTAACACGAAAGTATTTTAATATGTTACANCTTCTATACATGTATGCATTCGCGCCACCTGCTGGTGTGTTCAGAACAGAGAGGGCAGAACTAAAAAAGAACAGTATCGATCTCAGACAACCCACTTTCTTGTAAATACCAATTTTGCCCTGCAATAAATTAAACAACGCACATTTTGAAAGATTAATCCAAAATAGTAACCACACGAGCTTAGTTTTCATAAATTCATCATCCAAAAAAAGCGTAAAAAGACATGATTTCAAAGATTTTTTCCCAAAACACATACTACAAAAAAAATTGACTTGACCTTAGTGCTGGAAAAAAAATGACTTGACCTTATAGCGGTCACCTTTTGTGACCTTATAACCATACCCCCCTGTATGTATTTTTTGTGTAATTACTTTGGATCAATCTTTCATTACAATGAATCAAAATTGAGTTACTTCCTTTTTTATTGTGGCAAATGAATTAAAGAAGTCGGTGTTCATCAAAAAACATTGCACCGTATGCGGCAAAAAATATGATACGTCAAACTTGAAAAAGCGACACTTAAGAAAAAAAACAGATTTTTAAAAGAAATGCTTGATGCATAAAAAATGATAAGTTTTTGAATATCAAGTTGAACCTTTTTGGGCAATGATAAAAAAAATGCAATGACTTGAAATAATCCTGAAACGATTACAGAAAAGGATTGTATATTTAGGCACAGCGGCGAGGTTCAATTTGATATTATGTAGCTATTAAACAATGCTGAGATATGGAAGTGTTCTTGACGCAAATTATTTTATAGCTACAACAAATAAATGCTGTATAAATGATTTTTGCGATGATGCCGTTATCGCAAAAATAAGGCCTGAAAAAACATCATCGGCATCAGCGCAAAAAAAATAGGCCTGAAAAAATTATGGGTACTTTTCGCATGTTTCTGAACCTTCCTCTTAGGCACGCAGAAACCCTTTCGTCAAAAAAGAAAAAAAAACTTTTATTTAACAAAAATCTTTCGTTAAAAAACAACCACAAAATATCCGTTTCACCACCTTCAAGGTCACCTTCTTGGTCAAGGTCACCTGAGACTTTTTTTTACCGGATTGAGCCCTCCAAACTAAGTACTCCAAATCTGATATAATGGGTCGCTCGTGCTAATCCCTTAATGAAGATTTTTGAAAATCTCAAGCCAAATTTCACAGTGAATTTGGCTTGATTTTAGCACGAGCGATCTCATAAAAAATCTCGTCTTGCCTAAAAAGACGGTTGAGAAAAATGCGAAAAAATATCTCCCTCAAAATACACGATGCCAAAATTGAAAAGGTAGTGCTGTTAAATATATATTAACTTTTTCTCAAACCAATCGGTGTACACTTATTTCCAACTATGAGCATAAATGCGAACCACCGAACGGAGCTGGAGGTATTACTTACAATGCATAATATTGAAAAGGTATTTGAAGTAATCGTATAATTAATGTTTAATTAATAGAAAAAAAGTTTATACCTCAAGTACCTTTTTTGTGTGACTATGTGTTTGGAATCAGAAAAGTTAATAATTAAATGAAAAAGGTGTTCTTTTTGAAGGCAGAACGAGTGGTTAACTTGTTCGAATCCTTCGAGAGGTGATCCTTCATGTTCGGATCACCAATATCGTCATTTTCACAAAGCTTCTTCGACCCTTGCCAGTGATTTCGGGCACGCTCCGCACGAAGAGAAGCCAATCGGACAGGGGCGACCTCGCTGATACTAAAAAAACAAACATTTTTAGTATGCTGACTCTCGGTGAAAAAACACTATCAAACTAGATGATTAATGTAAATTGAAAAATATGTAATTTGACCCCATTGAATGTGCTTGAGGGGTCCAATTTCATTTAATCTCAAAAATCGTACCCAACAAAAATGTGTTCGTTTGACGGATCTGTCATTTCTCTACAAGTTATTTGTAATTTGACCACTATAAGGGGTCATATTTTTTTTATTCAAATTTTGTGAAAAAGTTTCGGGTTCAGTGGGGTCGAAACTGAAAAAAATAACAATATCAAGCATTACTTCTTTGTCAATAACTATGATTAGAAATCATGAAACTAGTAAGGGTAGGTCAACATAAAAAAGCTACCGTAGGACTACTTTTTTAAAATGTAATTTTTCACTTACGATTTTTCACATCGTTTCGAATCCATCGAGAGCGCATATGTGAGATTGACCATATTATCAAGTGTGATTTCATTGTCATCATGAAGAACTTGATAAAATGTCGGATTCAAAGTTCCACAACCGCCATGGGAGGCCAGGTGAAAATGGAAACTGCCCGGGGTACCACCGCCATAGCCACTCATCGCTGTTCCGGCTGGGATATTCTCACCTTGGCCGGTGTAATCGCTGCTGTCCTTGGCGAACATTTTTTGACGGTGATTTCGAATACTCACCACAAATGTAATCGCCGGCTGATAGTCAGGGTCGCGATCACGGAAAATATTTCGCAAAACTTAATAAAAACGCGTCAAAATCGGAAAAATTTTTTTTTGCAAAGATAGTTTTTTTGTTATCAAAAGTCCTCCTTGGGTCGTTTTGCTTCGACCGACCATTCCAGTTAAATCGAGGTAGGTATTGATAAACCGGAAGTACCGGTTAAAATACAAAGAATCCCGTTATAATGGATTAGGGACAGTTTTTTGGGAAAATATCTCCAAACATCCAAAAATGACCTTTTGGAGAAAAACGAATTAATCTTATATTCCGATTATGGAAAATCGCTTTTAATTTGCCTTTCATATTTTTTGAACTTTTGAAGGCCATAAAATATTAAAGTGCTTACCTTGGAATTCGTTCTTCAAAATTGCCTGAAGACTTCCTTCCGAAGCACCACCCCGGAACCAAATTATGCGCTCCGGTTTAGCACCCGAGTTTCGACTCATGAATTCTTTAACAAAGTGCATCAGAGCACCTTGAAGCACGTTCCGCGTCACAATGTTCAATCGCGGATCTTGATAGTCCGAATAAGATATGTAACCCGTTGCACCTAAATATAAAACGTTACCAAATATTCAGAAAGAGCCAACTGCCAGAGCCAAATTTAACTTTAAATATGAAAACATATTAAATGACAAGTGGTTATAAGGTCAAGCTCAAAAATTATGCACCTTGATGCAAAAAAGGGGGGAGATTACAAGACAAAAGTAAATTACATCACCTGACGGGTTATCTTACCACTTTTTGGACCAAAACGTATCGAGGTTTTCAATGGTTTTACCAAACGGCCTGAGCAGTTATCTTACGAAAGTTGGGTTATTTTACCGTTTTTAAGCGTTTATAAAGGTAAGATACCCCGTCGTACTGTCATTATTTGATTAGGTTGTACGCATGAGACTGGTTTCACGAACGCCCAGGGCGCCGCTTCACGGGGCTGCCCGGCCATGGGACTGGTTTATCAGCGATCACCGTTATTTTTAAAATCAAGACTTTAGTTTAGACAAATGAAATTTATGTGGTTCGTCGTCTCAAAATTCCCAGATGAATTTCAAACGAAAGAAAGACAAAAAAAAATAGTAAAAGTTTACCTTGTTGGGTTGAAGCTGCAAAGCCAACCATTGTGGGCTCAATAGCGTTAGCTTCTCCATGTGAAAAGGAGCAACCGACTACCATGATCGGATTGTTTGCATTGGGCAATGGCACATTAATCTTCCAATTTGTGCCACCGCGTTTTTCATTAACCTTCAACCAAAGGTTGTGCACAACATCCGGCTTATTGGCCAAAACGTTTTTGGCCTTGACAAATTGGGTCAAAACGCCTAAAATATTTCCAGTCAAAATCTTCTAGAGCTCGGACAAGTTTTGGTGCCGTATTCAAAATACCTATCCCGTTATGTTAACACTTTTGGAACAAAAAAAAAATCGATTCCCGCCCACGCCCTAAGCAGTTATCTTAACAACTATTATGGCATAACAGCAATCGAATCAACGTTGTTTGAAAATGACATACATTGTAATTAATTTTTCCACAGAAAAATGCCCAGAACGCATTTTAGAACGTTTTTTTTAAATATAATGAAAAAACGTTCCAAAGGGCCGTTATGTTCTGTCTCGTGATGGGAAAATTGCCTAGACCGGTGTTCTTGCGTTTTTTCGTTCTATTTGCGTTCTCGTTCTGACGTTCTCAAGTTTTGTCAAAAACAGAACTTTTACATCTCTTGTATGAATAATATGCTGGTATTTAATCAAACTACTCGCATTGTTGATGTTATAATAAATGGTTAGGTGTTGTATAATTTTAGCCTTATTGCTTTTTTAACTTACCATAATTCAGTTCCGTCAAGCATTTAATAGACTGATACTCGTCAGAACCACGATTTTTGCCGCAAATCAAAATTAATTCGAGCTTCGATGGATCCTTGCCCTCGTTCTTCAAGTGTTCCATCAAGTCAAAGAACTCGCGAACACTTCGGACTCGCTTTTCCATAATCGGTTGTTTCATATCAACACCTATTACAAATGTTAATTAATTTTATAAATATTTCGATTTTTATTCAGGTTTGGTCTCAAGAATAAATTGTTTTCTGCATTTTGTTCTTCAAAAAAAAAATATATATAATATTTTATAAAGAATATTATTCTACATGTCTCACATCAATATTTTATACATTTTTTTCCCAAAAATATTTTTACATTTATTTTTCAAAAAAAAAAATAATAATAAATAAACATCAGTCAGGGGTCTCTCGATGTTCATTTTCGATTTCTGTAAAACGTGCAAATCGAGAGACTTGTACATCCAGAGAAACATTGTACTTCACTTTTTGAAAAACATCGGTGCATTTTAGGATCAAAAAAATTGCTAGATGTAAAAAAGTAGCTACGAGGTAGACCTCTTCTTTTTATAACCCGTTTTCCAGAAGCTTTTGATGACAATAAATTTTAAATGTGCACATCGATAGATTTTTTGGAAACATCGGCCTGGAAAAAGTGCACATCGAGAGGTAAATTCCGATAAAGATGCACGTCGAGAGGTATTTACAAATTTTCGTGAAAAATCGCACATCGAGATAGACCCCTGTCTGTAAATACATATTTTTATGGTATTTCGCAGATTTCGGGATGCTCTTTTCGTCCAGACCAAGTTATAAGAAAGCGAGCCATTTGAAAAATATATTTGGTTTTAAAAGACTGGTTTAAAAAGTTCCGTGAAAAAAATCCAAGTGCCTATAATTTACCTAGCTCTGTGCCATGACTCGAAAAATGTCGTGCAAAAGCGGCCATATCTTGTTCTCGGCATGGGTTTCGATCCTGCTCGTCCTCGAACAAAATCGTGATCCAGAGTTTTAGGGTCGTGGCCTTGAAGAACTTGCCCGACTTCCAGCCGCCCTCATGGACCTTAATCTCTTTTTCGCCGCCGCCAATCAGCTCTGGCGTTGGCAAAACGCGGCCTTCGGCCTCTAGGGGCGTCGTGTTTAGGCGAATGCCGAAGTCGGAGATTTGCTTCGGGTAAAGCGCCTCATTCTCGACGAACTTCTTGATGACGTCGAGTCGTTTTGGCGCGGGCTCGGCGCTCGCGCGAATCATCATGGCCTTGTGCACCTCCTTCTCTTCTTTCGGCTTTTGTCCCGGTAAGAGGGAGCACAATTCTGGCGGAAACTTTTTCGGGAATTTGCGCCCATTGACTTTCACGGATGCTAGTAAAAATAACATTAAGAACTCTTGACGTTTGGTAACTTCATATCCATAGAAAAAATACGTCGGTACATTTCAGAAAATACATTCTGACGTGATAGTCAGAGATTCAATACACAGGGTGCGCAGTTATCTTGCGAAAATTGCCGCTCGTACACTTATCTTGCGACTTTACAGAAATTTTTTTTCTTCATGACTTCCCACGCACTGAGCAGTTATCTTGCGAAAACAAAATTGTTTTATTGAAATCATGTCTTATTCACTTTTTTCAATTATTTAATATCATGTCTTCAGATCAGGGCTCGACATAGCCAGGCATTTTCATTGGCTGGGTTGGCTTGGCTTTTTCCCCGTTTTGTCCCGTTATCTTACAAAATCATGCATTTTTTGGGGTTTTTCGGTGTTTCCGCCTACGCATTCAGCAGTTATCTCGCCAAAAACGCTTATATTGCGACTTTTCGCGGACCAAGTTCGCAAGATAACTGTGCACCCTGTGTATTTGTCACTTTTTCGAAATTC